>JAODLL010026132.1:0-24365 GCA_026546735.1 Forbesichthys agassizii | reverse complement strand
AGAGAGAGAGAGAGAGAGAGAGAGAGAGAGAGAGAGAGAGAGAGAGAGAGAGAGAGAGAGAGAGAGAGAGAGAGCCAAGGCAAGCTCTGCTGGAGCTGTAGATAAGGAGATGCTAACAAAGATGAAGGGGAGAGACAAACAGGCCCAAAGCTGGACATGTCCAGATTTAATGCCCATTTTTGTTCCATTTTTGGCCAAATGCCAAATGTCAGAAGTGTTTAGTCTGCCCACTGGTTTTTTTGTTGTTCACGTACGCCTTGTGGTGTAATATAAAATAATTCTAACAGATAAGAACATTATTGTAGGAGTGCACATGATATACAGTAGACATACCTAAGTAGCATTCTACAGTATACTGTATGTGTACCTTCACCATATAATATGATGGTAATCCTGTTACAAGGCTATGGAATAGGTCATTGTGGCCTTAGTTGCACGACCTGCTCACCTTGTCCTTCCCTTGCTTTTCATCTTGGTATATGAACCACCGCTCGCCGTCAATGCTGTAGGCCACTTTGTATGAGCCCACAAACTGGACATGGCCAAAGTCTTTGGCTCCCTGGGTGATTAGGCCTGTGATCTTGGTCGGTACAAGCATGTCCATCTGTTACATGGTAGACAAAGAGAGACACATAAGCAGAAAGCACATTATAAACTTCCCCTCGCCATAAACTGAGACAGAGTGGAAATGTCAGCAACAATCAAGCTTTAGTGAGCACTTTTTTTACTTGAATGTCCTCGGTTGATTTATAAAGACATTTTAGATTTGGCTGTAGGAAGTCGGTTTCAATTATTCAAAGCATATTGAACAACAAGTCTAAGCCCAAAGCTCACCTCAGCAAAACTGAAATGGCAGGCCGCAGTAGCATATGAGACCCAGCCCCTCCATTTGGGTTAATTTTTAATATGCTCTTATTTGTTTCAAGCTATAATACAGCATGGAGGCTGGGCAGTAAACTAATAGAAAACTACTCTTATTGACATTCAGGGTTTCAAGTAGGCTTCATTATTTATAACCGTTCTCAAAAGTATTACAGTAGCTTCTCGGCTCATAACCCCATGACCCACAAATCTCAACAACACCACTCCCTTTTGCACAATTGTGTTGATCTGACTGAACCTGCACCTTAGGATAACATTATTCTAATTATAGCCAATTAGGTCAGATTATTTCATTTGTTATCATGTTAATATGGTAAGCATGCATAATGTATGTGACTACAAATCATCTTGAGCTAAAGCAGGAAAACTAACGAGTAGGGCATGACCTGGTAAATTAACAATGTAGAGCAGTAAAGACAGTTCACTTTTTTAATGGGAGATCAAGGGATTTATGATATACTACATGGGCAGCACGCGTGCGTGCGCGCCAACACACACTCACACACACACACGCACAGACAGTAGATTAAATTAGCTAAAACATAGGAAAATTAAAGGCATATTTAGGTTATATTAATATTAATATATAAGGTAATATATTAATATATAATATATAAGGCAATTTTAATACATGCACTAAAGTGCAGCAAACAATACACTAAGAACATATAAATGAGTAATAACCTTTGGTTAGTCATAACTTTCCATAGGTGTTGGCCTTCATTATTGTTTATTAGCACGTGTGTGCATGGCAACAATACAGAGTCAGCATAGTGCAGGTAAGGGATTCTGTAATTATATGGAACATGGGGAGATATTGTTAAAAAATAGAAACCGCGAGACACCCACAAAAAAAAGAAGGGCAGAGACAGGAAAACAAAAGAGCAAGTTAATTTCTTCTGCTGTATTCACAACATTGAGATACCCATACATCACCCTAATTGGCCTGGGCATATGCCAGCATATATAGTGTACACTATGTTCTGACAAACCAAAGCTGGCCCCATATAGATGGAACAAATCTGGTAAGGAATAGAAGGGGGAGGGGGAGTCTGCGGTAACAAAGTTATATTCGACTCCTGACTGGAAAAAAATGCAGAATCCGACAATGTACCAAAATACATTGCCTACAATATGTTTCAACACATTTCTAACCGCAAAAACAATATCCTACTTCTTGTGTGTGTGAGCTCCTCCATCTTAATGTCATCTTTTATAGGGTTTCAATGCTGCTAGAGAGCTACTTTTCTGTCATATGAAGTGAGAGATTGTGGATTGTTCTGCGGGACTTAGAGGGGCTTGCTTAAGCATAGAGCCCCCTGTTATGTGCACAGTAGAGAATAGTGTGAAGGCTCTGACTCACATGTTTGCAAGGCCTTTGCCAGTCTTTTAATGATGAAGAAAACAGAGTGCAATGCTTGTTGGTTTTTTTAAACAGCAATACAAGTGGGTACATTTAAAGCGCACATTTGAGGTGAGCGGCACACCTAATATAACTAACAAATAATATGCTCTGGACTTATGGTCCTGTGTAATATTTTCAACTTGCTTGTTTTATGCACGTGTTTTATTTGATTTTATTGTTAGTTGTTCCATGAATGCACTCATAAAAAAAAAGAAGAAATCACAAATGTTTAATTAATAGCATGTATAAAAATGTGATAAGTACGCAAATACACACATCGTATTAGTATGGTTCATTTGTAATGCATGTTTCATGAAAGTTCACATTAACATGGGTGCAGTAAGACTTTTTTGATTGGGGGGGTGGGGCTGTGCTATATACATTCTTTTGTTTTCACATGGATAGCTATAAACAACAGCCCTATAAATAAAAGGGCCATAACGAAACAAAGTGCCAGTGGCCAGACTACTTGTGCAGGGGAAAACGCACTCATTGCCAGGGCCACGGCACATTGCATTGTGAGCCTTTGATTACCCTCCAACCACAGTGCAGAACGGTAATCTGATTCTCGCTGCCATCAAAACAAAGGCATGCATGACGGGTAACCTGTAATTGCTGTCACAGGTAGCGGTCGGAAAGTACGCCCCCCCCTCTCTTTCCCAGCAAGACACCGGCACCCACCACTTTGATGGTCCAAACCAAATTAGGGGGTTGAGATAAGTTTGTTAGAGCTCACATGCCCATCCCTCTCTCCTTCATTGTTCCATCACGCTGTCACGGAGCCAGGTGCGTATAGGTCGCATAATCATTGCAACAGAGTCATTACAACAAAATGAAACTGAGAGTCAATAACATGATTGTGCATCGCTCATTGTGTCGCATAGGTTAAAAGTGACATGCGCGCAACTCTGACGTGAGCTGACTGTTACCCATGACACACTTTTAAATCCACAAGGGATATGATGCTTTATTAATTGCCTATAGCTCCAGTTGTGGGATCATATTTAGGGGCAACACTTCAAGACAAAGGCAGAAAAGACGAGAAGAACATTCCCTCATCTGCTCATTAACACCAGACTTGCGTGCGCTGAGTCTCGCGTCCGTGGCCGTGAGCGGTTGACAGTTAGAGGATGAAAAGACAAATAAAGCGAGGGGGATCTTTACAAGTAGCAGAGTGAGGCACAGTTTTCTGCACTATGAATACAGTAGAGAACAAGGCACCCAGCTGACATTTCCCTCCAGCTGTGTTCATTTAATTGTGTGTATGTGTTAAAGACTCATTTAATCCACACCACTCGTATACCGCGACCCACTTCAGAGCCTGCGGTAAAATGGTGTTTGTGTGTGCGTGCATGCGGGTGCGTGTATTAAATGCCACCCCCGCTTGTTCTCTTAGGGGACACTGGAGGGCCCAGAAGTGTGTGTGTGTACACACAGCTCACAGATCCCTGAGGAAAGAGTCATGGCCCATCAGTTCTACTACAGACTAGCCATCATTAAAGCTTAATGCTGAGCTGAGCTGCAAACCAAGTAGGAACCTCCGGTGCTGAGAAATTAATATTTGTAGTTCCTCAAACAGCCACATGAGTCAATCCCCATAGACTCCCATGTTACATTGTCTGACTCAACAGCAAAAATAAAAATGTTTACAGCTAGAACAAAAACGTTTTTGGTCTCCATAGCTAGTCTCCCCGTTCAACTGACAGCGAGTGATTTTTAAAAAATAACTCAGTTATACACATAATAGCCATACATGCATGTAATGTAGGGTGGCGTTACAGGCGGAGACAAGTATTGCAAAGAGGGTGATAGCTAGTCTTTAAACCCGTTCTTGAGATAAGCTATAGGTGACGACACACTGAGGGTTTGTCCATTTATATATACAGTCTATGGTACAGAATGACTGTATGTCCCAAACCATAAAAAACACACACACATTCACATTACATACAGTATACAGTGGACATCTGTCATTACATAAACATAACACAAAGGTAAAGACATTGTGATTGGTAGATTATGTCTTTGTTGTAACAATGCCTATTGGCAATACAGTACATCTGGGAAAGCTGATTTCCCCTTTAAATGGTGCCACATTTGTAAGGAACATGCATTTGTGGGGTGAGCAGCAGAGCTGAGTATGTGGGTTACGCCCATGAACAATTTGCCAAATGATGGTCTGCTAATGCCAAACAGCTTTTCTTTGCTGTTCATTCGTGTGTGGTGATGTTTGGTAGATTGGAGAGTTGAAGTCTACAGAAACAAGACATGTATGTATTATTATAACAAACAGGAGCGTAGTGTGAGGAAGAACCACACACAGCCACAACAGCCTGGCACCTCCTCCTCATGCTGGTCACCAGACTGCTGTGGGATCCAGCATTTGTTGTAATTCAGCCAACATGGTTGTGTTGGACACTCTTACACGAACAGCATGCGGCTGATCACTTTTTGACCGGAGTTTAGTTAAAGGCCTTGGTATGCATGACCCCTTCCCATATCAATTTAGGGAATAATAAAGCTAACCACAGGGGGTTATAGTCTTGAAAAGGTCAGTGTAGGTCATGTCAATAAGCTGACATGCTCGCTGACAAGGAGGCACACATGCACACATGTACACAAGCACAACCACTTGTGCATCGTCCCTACATCAATCCGCAGCACACTTTCATTTCTCACCGTGTTAGCCAGATCTCATTTATCGAATGACTATGAAACACTCCATTGCACAAATTAACAATATAACACAATTGGCCTTTATTTACTTCATATGTGAGAAATTGACAGGCTTTCCATCACAATTGTCACAGATTGACTCATATTTACCGCTGCTAAATATTTTGAACACACACACATGCACACACACACACACAAACCCCAAGGTTTCTACAGTGGAGTCCAAGATTTTTATGTCAAAATATATTGTGCAAGTGGTAAAGCTAGTAGAACGAACACCTATTTAAAGTACCTTGGGGCACTTAGATCAGCAGGGACATCACCAATGCTTTACGGTCCAGAGTCCTTCCCACCCATATAGGGCCATGGGCTCTCTGATACTGTATGTGATCAATTACAGAAACTCACTCTTGGTGTTTGACAATGTTTGGGGGAAACATCATTCAATAAAGGATGTACCTTTTAAAAGGTGCCATGTTATCAGGTCCACCCTTAAGGGACTTTGCATGATGTAGCATGCTGTCTTAGCTTATACAATAGCATTGCTATACTGTAGGACTAAAGAATACAGACTAAGGAACAGAGATGCTGACGTACGTATCATATATCATACTGAATAGTGGAATGCTCACAAACACTAATTTGTGCAGCAATTAGCATGACATGGAAGCATGGATTACACTCCCTACTCAAGACATTTCCCTATTGACTATGCTATGCTCAATTTCAATTATAACCCTCTGCAGCTTCAGACCAAAAACACCTATAGTTTAACATGGCTTCATCAAAGGTTGGCACTGGATATTAAAGTATGCTACAGTAGATGTGAGTCAGCCGGATGCTTTATTGAAAATGCAATAACGTGTCCAGAATTAAATTCTGTCATCCAATATAAAGCTGAATGGACTACAGCATTTTAGTTTGAAAGAGGCTTTTTCTCCATCTATAATTTAACCCAGCTAGCTCGATAACACCTTCACAGGAAGCTGTCATGTAGATTAATAAAGAGTGTATCCTTTCTCACATAATGAAAGTGTCTTCTGTCAAATGCAATTATAATTTATAATTAGGGCTATATTAAATTATAAATAGTATAATCATAATATGTTTTTATGAGTTATTCTGCTTATTAATTTTCTCAATCTTATTAATAATAACAAACACATTGCAGTAGACATCAAAAATCTTGCAAGTAGCGCACACATCCAAAAAACAGTTCTCAGTTTAGCATGTCAAGCTAACCGAACAGGAAATGATAAAAGGACTCAGCCATGGCAAAGAGAACAGGGAGGGAATTAACCATGGTGATATGGATCATTTACAGGCATTACACCAACCTGGTGTGTTGCATACCGTGTCCGTATGAGTCAAGCGAGAAACTCTGATCCATACGCGTAACAAATGGCCACGCCGCTGCACTGGTAAAGGACTTAGCAAATTTCACACTCTGTTTAATGTTCACTTTGACTTGGCAGGTGATGAGAGCTTATTCACTGCCATAACATAAACCAGTGTGTCTACATGTGTGCTTCTTGCTCCACAAGGGCAAAACAAACTAATAGAAATTCAAATATAATGTGACAATGTTGCTTTGCTCCAAGTGTATTACTGTTAACAATTATTCCGTTTCCAGCTAATGCTGCTATCCCCCCCACCTCCAAACAGTTTGAAACGGCACGGTGCATACGGCCTATGGGCGTGAAGTGAGGTGGGTTAAAAATAATTTCCTGTGAGGCCTGAGTTGTTGCACCTACATCTCATCACATGTCGGCCTGCTGTCCTCCTCCTCACATGGCGAATAATAAAATGTACACTATCATATTCGCAAAACACACACGCACACAGTGTTTGCAGAGAGTAAAACAAGAGGCAAATCAAATTAGAAAAGATACTGCTAATGAAAACTAAGATGCCCTGTGATATACTGTAGGTCTGTGACTTAGCATTGAACTGTTTTGAATCAATCATATCAATATCAGTGTGGTCCATAACCTTCTGCGTGCAAGACACAAAGCACTAGCGGATTATCGTGTACAACGATTGGTACGTGATACTGTCAGCAGTCAGGAGGAGAGCGTGTGCTAGAGATACTGAAACCATGAGCTACACATGCAGTCTCCGCCCCACCGACATGAACCGTGGCCGATCCCAAGATTACTGGGGACTCATGAATCAATCAGATAAATGCATTCCCTATACACGCAGATAAAGGACGAGAGAGGGTATAGGGATAGAGAGTAGCTGGTGAGAGAGAGACCAGAGGGGTGTATCAAGGTGTGGTGCTGGTGGATAAGATGGCTTCTCCAGATAATGGAAGCAGAAGCGTAGCATTATTGAGGTTCCAAGCAGACCTGTTCATTGACGAACAAGGTGCTGGGAAGGGAAGGACACCTAAAAGCACCCAATTGAATCTGGGGAGCAGATGGATCCACCGTCCCCTCTGTAACTTAATTTGGAGGCTAATTGAATCAGTGTGCTAGCTGCAGGGAAATTGAATAAAACAGAGCAAAGCAATAGCCATATTTTGCAGCATTAAAACAAGGCTTTGAGGGCATACCTTAATACAATTTGCATTATATATGTTTTTGAGCTTGTTCAAGTACTTTCCAACATTATTCTTATTTGAGGACATATCTTAAAGATGTTCTTTTTATAGCCAATCATTGTGTAGTATTACACAAGAAAAATACATTAAAAAAAACATAGTACAAAAACATAGTACAAAAACATACTTTGACCCAAATTATCACACACACACATGCACATGCACGCACACACACACACACACACATGCGCACAAATTATACACTTCACGTGTGCCCATTTCTTTGGGTATGGCAGGTGTAGCTAAATGGCGGTGTGACATTCTTGATTCAAAGTGAAACCACCAGGAGATGTTGCCTCTCCAATTCTGGTTTCTTTAATTAGTTCAGCAAGGAAACTTGGCTGCAGGTGCTGTTCCTATTGATTCTGTTGTTTGCTCAAAGTAAAAAGGCAAATAATGATAAAATACAAGGCAGCCAACATAAAACAAAACAAAACAAATGCATTTAAACTGATTATAATTTTGAGCACTTACGGTTTTCATGCCTGCAGGGATTAAGCGCCATGATAAATAGATTGGAGCAGATCAATACAACAGGTGTGTCCAACTTAAAACTGTCTCTCCGTGGATATTCCGCTGAAGAATACTTGGTCATAACGCTTGGGGTCACAAATGGGATCAAGCACGCAGACAGTCTGTTTAACATCTAGGGCTTCCAATAAATAGTTACTTTCCACTTTCCTCATATGTCATTTCAGGAAAAAAAAAGAATAACATAAAAACCACTGGCTCTTTCATACTACTTTAAATCCCGTACTGATCATTGCTATTCCCATTGATCAAATTCCTGAGTTGAATCCTTTCATGCCAGATTGCCTTCTCTCTCTCTCTCTCGCTCTCTCTCTCTCTCTCTCTCTCTCTCTCTCTCTCTATCTCTCTCTCTCTCTCTCTCTCTCTGGGAGATTTTCTGTTCTTAGGTTCTTAGGAAAGACACATGTTTCGTCTTTGCGGCATAAACACTTAAAATAGATAGTTTCAATGGGACAAATTAAAGCTGTTCTCCACTGCATAGGGATGAAACAACTATCCATCTTAATTGTATTGATTCAAATAATTGAGTTTGTTGTCAGCAGAGCTGTATTTAAGTCAGCGATTTGATTAGTAAATTGTTATTTGCGGCGTTGGTGTAATCATTATACCTGCATGTCATCATAATACCTTGATTACAACAATGCATGCTCACAGGCACTTAGCAAGAATCAGTTTTGCATTACATCGTATCTGCTTCCTCCCATTAAGATATACAAATACTGGGAGAGTGCAAGACTGCTCACTAGAGTTGCTTGTTGCACACATTTTGGTGATAATGGTGTCAAAATGGGTATCACCAGGAACATGGCCCAGTCACTGGAATGGTAGAAAGACTAGTAGTGGTCTAAGAAAACAGAAATATGAGAGGTAGATATACCTCTAACGATAATGCCATCAAACCGTATTAATAATTCCTGACCAAAATCAAATAATTATATTTAGATCTCAGAAAATCCCCACTGTGAAGACCCCACACAGATAGGGCAAAACATTTCCTAATCTCCTTTATTTACAACACTCTTTCTGCAATGCCCTATGTTTGCAATGTAAATAAAACCACCAATAACTAACTTCCTTGTTTCTTGTTGCAAAAGCATTAGCATATTACGGTAGAGGCATGAGGCATGCATACATTAATGAAGTTGGTGAGTGAAACCATTAGTCAAACAGCAGGTTGAGTTGTGGGCACATTAATTAAAACCGTGGGCAGTTCCGGCTTGCTCCAGAGATGACCCGTGCATCACTAGCATCCAGTGTGCAACAACCTTAACAGTCAAGTCCTGCCTTCTACTCCACATGAGACTGCTCAAATGGTGTGTCTAAATGCACTAATGTTTTAGGGGCCATTAAGGTTCCTAAAACCACCAGGTTACATATACCCAGGTCACAATAACATGGAACATATGTGTTGTAGGGTTTATAGCCAAGGCTAATGTGCAGCTCAATCATTTACCTTTATTCTGTATGTAAATACAATACATACATTATATGTAAACATATGTCTGTTAACTTGTAATACTGTTATGTCCTTTAGTTCAAAAGTAATATTAACAAAAACAGTTTTTAGAATTTTAATTGCACTCCCTACCCTTCACTAAATAATACATTCGATAGCCTGTGACATTCACATATTTTAGAATTAGAATTGTGGCTTTATAAATACAATTTATTTGCTCACAATATTTAAATAATAAGTACTTTGTACTGTTTCTAAATATAATGTCTGGCAGAAAGCCTTATATAGACCTGTCTTCTCATGATGTTGGTGAGGATTTAAAGAAAATGTTTAATGTAATGTATCTAAGATAAACACTGTAAGAAACAAAAGTGGCTTTAAATATCAATGAAAGAACCTTTCTCATTATTTCACAGTTTTTTCCCTAGCAGACTGTGATATTTTACTAGATATCTTTCCCCCTTTACTCCAGTATACCAGTTATCATACAGCCATATGTGATGTTGTCGGAATCATAATAATAATAATAAAGCTGTGATAAAATGCTGACATTGCATTTCTGTATCTTGAAAGTCTGCCAGTGCCTGTTGGGTTGCTTGCGTCGCCGGAGGCATTTTCTGTCTTGTTTGTTGCCAACCATGAATCCCAGCTTTGCACATTACTGCTACAGTTTTGTAATCGGAACCCCTTCTGTACCTAATACAGTACATGACTGAACAACTTAAAAGGAGGACTATATTTCCCTTTCAGTCCTTTTGAAAAATGTCATCCATTTTAGAGCTTGTCAGAAGAGGCAGCAGTCAATAAGGATGTGCTGCTGCTACTATTTGTATTACATTTACATTAGCCAGGCAGCTTACTGATGTGTAGCTAAGGCAGTACGCTGCATTTACCAGTAATGTGTCAATTTCACATGCAAGACCTTTCCGTTTTCAAGCATAAGTTTTCTCTCACTCCCCATCATCAGATACATGGGCAATTATAAGAGTACCGCAGCTGTACGACACACATATTGATCACTGTACATGAGATCATTGGCTGTGATAACCATGGGGATATGGGATGACAAATGGAATGATATTACTTCTATAGCTTGTTTACCACCTTTACAGTCCACATCTTACATTGCTTACACACAGGATCATGCAGCCAAACGTCTGCTACATACGCTACTGTACACGGTCCCTGTCATAATGCAGATGGATTTTCGTTTTAATAGAAGTATGTACTGGGACAAGATAGAAGCAAAGACACAGTATGTCCTGACACTTATTTGGATGGCTGCTTGCTGTCTGAATGTATAGTGTGAGTGTGTGTGCATGTATGTGTGTGTGTGTGAACGCACATGCATGTCCTAACTGAGATTGCGCTTTTAGTAAATACTGACATACATATTGATAGTAGTTTGTTGGTGGTGTAGTTTCCGTAAGCCTCCTCACATTCCCCTAAGCAAACATTATAGCAACAAACAATTTAGCAACAAAGACTTTTGGACCTTAAATATCATTATGTATTTTTGAGCTTTCTAATTCTTTTTACTGACAGTCTCAACTGCATATCATGTATTATACTATCACTGCTACACATATTTGCCATCTATTTGAGTTTATCTTCAAAAATGACACATGGTTGAAATCAGCAATTATTCACAAGTTCAGTGACTAACACACAAAGTCTCAAACAGTCCTACCCCTCTAGCAAATGCATAGCAATACTAACTGGGACTGATATGGTAAATATCATTTTTGTCTATAATTCCAGTGGCACTGTATCACCAATGCAATGTGGGAATTGCATTATAACCTCCTGTGTTTTTATCCTTGTGTATTTTTGAATGTTGTAATTTTAATTTCTTTTTCATTTTTTAAAATATTTGTTTATTTAGTTTTTTTATTTAAATCCAGGTTAAAAAACACTTCTCTTCTCACGTGCCTATGATTGACAATTTTTACTTAACCATATGGTTTAGCCTTATAAACTCTTATATTTGTATCCTTATTTTACTTAAACACACGGTTTAACCTATGTTTTTATCCTTATATGTATTTTATGATATTGTAATTTTAATTTCTGTGGAATATTTGTATCAAAAATACAAGTGTATTTTTGACAGGGGTGAAAGACCCGTGAGGGATAAGGCCCTCCAAAGAAAGTCACGGGGGTGGAATACCCAAAGGGATAAGGCCATTTACAAAGGGGGTGAAAAACCCAAAGGGATAATGCCCTTTAAAGAGGGGGTGAAAGACCCAAAGGGATAAGGCCCTTTAAAGAGAAAGTGAAAGACCCAAAGGGATAAGGCCCTTTAAAGAGGTTGGGTGAAACACCCAGGAAGACAAGGCCCTCTAAAGAAATTGGGTGGAAACCCAGATAATAATGTTTTTTATTAATTCCATGGTTTTTACCTAGTTTTCTGTTGTTTCTTATTTCTTCTTGTTTAATTTAATTTGTTCCCTTCATCCTTTGTTCAAATGTTTTTAACTGTAAATCACGTTGAGTTGCACATTGTGTATGGCTATACATGTATTTGGCTATACAAATAAAGTTTATTATTAGTATTATTATAATTGGATGTCAAAGAAGGCTGGTGTTGTCACCGTGTCAAGAGGTTGCATCAGCGATTACGACTGCTCTGGGTGAAACCATGAGCTGCACACTTTTGTTCAATAATCATACTATAGTCGTAATAATTTATGGAAATGCTATCCTTACTATGGCTGTTCTAATGCTAATCACACTGGCTACATCTTGGTTAAGAGTAGGTTACAGTGTTCCGTCAGTGTTGTTCTTGTAAAGCCGCCTCTCGTTAACAAATATCAATTTCCAGCTTTGCTGTATTGCCAGCTATACGCCTTGGTGGATGTCCGCTTTTACAGTGAGCACATTTGCACGTATTAAAAATATGATGTAGGTAGGATTGTAATTAGTGTAATTATTAAGAAATGTCATAGACATCCATCAGCTATTAAATCATTTCTTACCTATCATGGGATATTTTGTTAAATCTACCTTTCCTGTCAATCACATAAATGTCTATACACAACAGGTCTGTCAACGCCCCTCTGCAATGGCAGACCAAAGGGCTCCAGAAAGAGTTGCTCAAGGATGTGTGCCTATAGGTTGAGCATTTTTTACTTCATAGACTTGGTTTTCTACTCAAAATGTATAGTAGATACAAACTCAGAAAATGCCAACCAGAATTAAAACAAACCCCCAAAAAAGATACCCCTGTGGTCTTAACCAACACACAATTCCAAGTGATTATTTATGCTGTTTTGGAAACTACTAAATGCTAACCACTGCTAGCCTCGCAAGACCATCCTGATTTTGCAAGCTTCAGTTTATTTTCTGCGTGAGATATACAATTGAGACAAGATGTTAAAATTAAATTACTTGAAATCATAGGCTACACACAGCCTATTCTGAAATATAACTGAAACTATTTTATGATTTCAGGTAAATACATTTTAACATGTCCCGATTGTATATTGATTATTTATCTACAACCAGGAGCTGATACTTACGCTGAAATTGCATGTCCATATAGCTAAAAAATAAACCGGTGGTGGTAACTCCGTAGTCTTGCCGTAACAGTCAATAACAAAGTCTTCATCCTAAAACGCCAAAGGCTTTTTAAGGCTTCGAAAATTGACAAGAAAGGTCATTGACCAAGCTGCAATTTTTGATTAGTTGGGAATGAGAACGTGTTGTATAGCTATACGGGTGTAGTTTAGGTGTGCGCCATGGTTTAGGTTTGCTGCAGTGAAAACAACCAGATGCATCATCCAATAAACTGCCAAGTATTTGTGACAAGTGTCAGCCCTTTACAAACTGTTTTATGCATGATTTAATGCACAAGTCCTGATGGACTTGTGAATAACAATCCTTCTGGCATGTCAGGTTAAACCACTACTGTTCATTGCAAGCAAAAAAACAACAAAAAAACAAAGCATTTAATTTCAAAATATGTTATTAATTAAGTGTTATTAACCGCAGATGATGAACACTTTTCGAAGAGTCCTTGCCAAAAATTGTATCTTGAATGTGTTCTAAGCATTAGCAATTAAATTGAAACTCACCATCAGAGAGCTAACGTCTCTCTGGCAATTGCACTTCGCTATGTAGACGTGGTAATGTGCATAATTAACTAATCAGCTCATGCCAGCTGGAACATTTGGCAGGCCAATCTAACAGCTTTGACTTCTCTCTTGAAAACATCTTGAAAGGTTCTCCTTGCATAATGTTATCTCCTGCCAGGCAAGAATATGTTTATTCTGGATAGTTCCCAATGGATGACCAATGCTATATTAATGCTATTTATTATTTCAAGAGGGTATTTTAGTCAGCTGCTGAACTGTTAAATAAATAAATAGCAAATTAATAGTTGGGCTAGGCCTACTGTAAATAGGTATAAATATCAGCATGTCATTAGGTAAATAAAATTCATTATCTTACTTTATTTTCCAACATAACATAACATAACATAACATAACTTAGCATAATGTAATATAATATAATATAAAAGTGTAATTCATCTTAAATGACTGAAAATGTTATATAGAGAGAAATATATAGAAAAGTAAGGGTTTGAGGATTTTAAAATCGTTCATATTGACATTCGTATTCCAATAAATGGCACTTATGGATGTGTCATAGCTGCATTTAAAAAGACTATACAGGCTAGACAATCATTGGATTTTTGCTATCTAACTATTTTGGCCTGTGATCACCATCAAAAATGTCAGTCAGATGTCGATAGTGTGTAAAATATTTTCCATGACATCCCGTGCAGAGTAGGAGTAGGCTTGATTAATTGGAATACTTAATGTGTCATTAGTTCTGATCAATTCCACTAATCTATTAGGTTTCGACATTCATGGATGTCACCGAAAAATATATTATTCATGTCTCTAAGATAAATTGGAGTTTAATGAATGTATGACATTGAAAATACACTAAAATATACATTACTGTAGGTCATTACAACAACTTAAGCATTATATTGTGCACTGTATAATATCAGAATTGTAGTCCATGTGTGGAGGAGAAGTCAAGCCCTTTGAAAGATGTTGGCCATTGATTTTTCATAGATTTTCTCATTGCAGCTATATCACATCTCCCCTCTCCTGCCTGCACAACATGTAATCTGAGACCACAAGCTTCCCTTTGCCCACAGCAATCAATTTTGCTTAGTTGATCTTTATGGCCTAGATGGGTCCTGCTTAAGTACCTGTCTCCTCCAGCACACAGCTCAGCATACATACCCTCATCTCCAGCAAAAGGCTATCAAGTGTGATAAAAAACATATTTGACTCAAAACCCAGTCAATCCAATAATATCCATACAAGCCACCACGACTAGAGTGCTAACTGAGCCAGTGCTAGCAAAGCAATTTGAGGGGATAGATTGTGGCAAAAGGGCAGAAAGGCTCCCAACTGTGCCTCCCTGTGCTAATCCACATCAGAATGTATTCTTTACTATCTGTTTTATTGTGTACAGCATATTGGGGTTCGTCCCTCTAGAAGCAAACCATATTTGTGGGCTTTGATTCATAGAAAAGGAAAAACAGAAATCCTATTCCCCACACAGTATATTTAATGTGCGGTAAAGGGTCCACATAAGGTATACAAAAATACTATCAATTACAACGAGGTCTCAGTAATACACATGTAGCTCAGTTATCCTGCCATTTCATTGTTAAGAACATGTATCCATTCACTGATGCCAGAGACGGGGCTTACTAAGCGCAATGCGGCCCTTTGAGGAGACATTTTTAGCTATCAGTTACTGTAATGAAAACAAATGGAAATCTGACTGGTTTCACAGAGACAGAAAGTCGGCGCTGCAGACACTGATAATAGATGAAAACATGAGTTGGTTTCAGAGAGACACAGGGAACAGAGTGACGGCCTATTAGTGTCTTATTGTGTGGAACTATGGCACTTTCAGCAGATGTACCAGCATTGTGTAATCTAGATACTCACTCCAAGACTAATTGAAACCTTCTTGAATGGAAGCCCATAAGAACCACTCACCCACTTGTTTTTTACGACACAGAGGTGAGAGGCAAACCCTGAAAGAGAGCCATCTGCACAGAAGTGGCTCCCCTTCATCTCCTTCTCCTGCCTGCCAGGATCAAGCTGTGAGACCTTCCTCATGGATGACATCCTACCTGCAGCCACTGTGATTGGTCGCTGTGTCCAGCGGTCCAGGCGTTGACCTTGCCCTGCTTGTCCAGCCGTGCCTTACCAGGCTCCCAGGTGAACATGTCCATGTTGAGAGTCCTGAAGATGCTGGAGGCGGTGACCTGGTAGTCCTGGATGTGGCCCGACTTCATTC
The DNA here is from genome assembly GCA_026546735.1 of Forbesichthys agassizii. Lineage (NCBI taxonomy): Eukaryota > Metazoa > Chordata > Actinopteri > Percopsiformes > Amblyopsidae > Forbesichthys > Forbesichthys agassizii. The sequence continues at coordinate 8,474 of JAODLL010026132.1, read as the reverse complement.
CCATGGGCTCAGAGCAGCCTGCGGCCAACAGAGCAAGAAACTGTCCTAAGTGTACATGCCCTATGCAATGTATTATCTGGGTTGTTGGAGATATACAATACAGTACACCACCAATGTAGTATTCAGCACTTTCAGCAAATCACTGACACAGTGACTGAATCACTGTGTTATTATTTGATGATCCGATCCGACGCTGACAATCTAGATTTTCAAGAGAGCCGTAGCCTGCTCAGCACAGCCCCAAAGCGGGTCCGCTTTTCAGGTTGTCATTTTTTAAAGGCTAAACCCCACTTATCTTTGATTTAGGCAGAACAAACATCATTAAAACGAAGCAATAAATAAACTGTCTAAACATCTAATATTTATTAGGAGAATTACCTTTGAGTTGTTTTCAGACCAGGCAGCCATTTAAGCATGCCAATGCATCCATATATTCATTAAATAGCCTATCAACCAGTAATAAATATAGGCTATAAAGATTATGGCAAAATATTATATTTTGTAAAGCCAATGTATATCTGCGGAGGGAACTGTAGCATAGAGCCATACTCGTGTATGATAGAGAAAGGTGCTTTGACCTGAGAGGTTCGGAACATTAACAGGCTAGTATTTGATCATGGTGACAGAATATAGCCTATGCCCAAAGAGCCCTCTAGATGTAGTGGTTCACTACATTCAGGTTCATGTTTTTAAAAATGACCACCATAACATTTGATTGATCTGAAACGTCATAAAAATTGACAAATAAATAAACTTCCCAACCTTCTATTTAAATAGGATATGATAAAACGACTATATAGGCGTACTATTATGGACTAGTATGCCTATATTAAGGTTTTAACCGAGCCGGTCGAGAGAAGTGTCTCTTCATGAAGGCATTACAACTCTCCATGTCGTAAACTCTAGACGTGAGGCTTCTAAATCCATCATATTTAAGGGCGTGGTTTTTAAATGACACCTGTTTTCCCCCACCGCATTTATCAACGCGTAATAATTTTTACGCTTGTTTGGCAAGATAAAAACGGTTTCATAAATCACACGTGATTGCTATCGTAAGATAAATTCTGCGTTCAGATCTGCGCTAGTTTCAACGATAGATTGATAAACGAGGGGCACTGTGAGGTTACTATCTGTGAAATGATTGGCAATCACCATTCGCAGAATGAAACAGAACATACATGCCCTCTTGACAAAATACTCTATAGACCGGATGTCTTCATGTCCCACCTGTTAGCTCACATCCGAGAAGCTCCATGCGTAAGGTACAGTGTCTTCTGCAGACCTGGGGGTAGATGCGTACGTGCTGGGCCTCAATGGGAGGGGTGAAGGAGTTGGCCGATGGGGCATTGTTGTCAACATTTCCCTGGAAAATCTGTTTCAAACAATGAAACAACAGTGTGACTTGACATGCCGCACCATAATGTACCAGCATATCTAATTCCATCTCTGGTGTCTGCTACACACTCAGCGAAAATGCTGTCATTCAAGGTCAATGAGCTAGAATTACAGGGACAAATAGACAATTTCTCGCACTATTTGAGACCGTAATTTATAAGCACACTGGTGTATTTTAAAATTAGTGGTCCAATTATATGGCTATACCTTCTGGAGTGTTTTACCCACAATGACCCACAATAATGTCTGGCAGACTCTGGTGTGAATGCCCGATGTGCATCTAAATGTGTGTGTGTGAGAGAGAGAGAGAGAGAGAGAGAGAGAGAGAGAGAGAGAGAGAGATTTATGGACAATAAGTGTTAGCTTATTATGGTGGGCGGTGGCATAGAGCTTACAGAGCCATGCCTGGAGTCCAGTGGACCAAAACATCTGTAAGGCATCAACAGAAATATTCTCACACTGTGCACTGTTACATTAACAATCTATAAAACTACATATCAGCAGCCAAACATGCAACCTTATGCCCCCACACAAATTGAATAAACGTTTAATCTTCCTGCACATGCCCCATTCATTGGACCATGTGTCAACAAGAACAGGATAAAGCAGGAAAAAAAAATAGCAATAACAAAATAAAACCAATAGAGACATAAAAGAGACAAGGGCAAAAATAGATATAACACAATATCCAAGTGCAGAGTCATCACTGAACCAGGCAATAAATCTAAGTGCAAATTCGGACGCTGGTGGCTATTCGAGCTTCGCTGGCGTTTGGAGGACGGTCGCAGTACGCTGTCAGAATTGATAGTTTATTTGACAACTGTTGATCCCCAAATAGTATAAAAATGCAATATAGAAGTAGTAAAAGTGTAGTGGGGTAAGGAGCTGGTGCTATCTGCCTGGTGTGTGCGATGGCTAATTAAAAAGCCATATCATCATGCCCTCCATGTTGCCCTTGGCATAGTCTCCTGGTGATGTGTGTGTGTGTGCATCTACAGCATGTGTGTACATGTAGTTTGGCTTCAGTGCGTGCAAGAGAGGCCAAAGGGAACGTGGATAGCGAGACATAATGAGTGTATGACAGTGTGTGTGTTTGTGTGTCTGTCTCACCATATCCTCATCCGTGCCCTTGACTTTGTAAGTTCTCCAGGTCTTCCCATCGTCACTGGAGGCTACTTTGTAAGACTTGACATACTCGGGGCTGCCGATGCGCTTTGCACCCTGGGTAATTAGGCCTGTGACCCTCATTCTCCTCTGCAGGTTTATCTGCGGAAAAAAGTATGTACATCATTATTAAGAGAAAGTATGCATTATTGTGAATCCTAAATGTGTGTGTGTGTGTGTGTGAATGCGTGTGCGTGCAAGAGAGTACTGTTGCCTTATAATTCTTCTAAGTTAAAGAGAGTACTGTTGCCTTATAATTCTTCTAAGTCAAAGGAAAACACCCACTGCCTTGCATCTTTTTCTGTCAGTGCTATCCATCTTATTCACAAACTGGGGGATTGAAAGGAACATTTAATCAATCCTCTTGCTCTGGATCTAGACTGTCAACGTGCTGCCGATGTAAAGCGCCTCAAAGCGCCCGGGGCAAAGGCAGAAGGTGAGAGAGGTGAAAGTGATGAATGCTCAGATACACCCTGTCTGTACACCCACACACACACACACACACACACACACACACACACACACACACACACACACAATAGCCACAATCTCATCACCAGATATGTGTTATGCTTTATGTAAGGGTGCAATGAGTTGCACAACGCATTCGTAAAGGCTCAGTTCAAAAGGATCCGTATACAGCTTTTTTTTCACAGTCGCTAGACTGACAGCGGTTTTCCACTCTTAAGAGAATTACAATATGCGTTTAAAAGAGTTTAATTTGGCGCTGTTGGTTTGATTATTATGTGTAACTCTTTATGACTGAAGTTATATCGATCTCAACATTTATTGTTCAGGGTTATTGGATGTTTTTGCCTTTACATTGGTAAAAATAAAGAATGTATGGTGCTTTTATATTGCATAGTGCCCTCTCTGTACAACATCACATCTGTTTTCAGCCATAAGGAAGAGAGAGAGAGAGAGAGAGAGAGAGAGAGAGAGAGAGAGAGAGGGGGAGAGGAGTGAGGAGATCCTTGCATGTTTAGTTCTGTCATACTGTCATTATGTTTAATTGCTCACTTAACTACAGTACAGTACATGGAAGACTGTTATGACTACAAACACACACTCACTCACTCAAACAGCTACTGTATTTATTACCAACAGCGATTACTATTATATGTTTGAGGGATATATTGGGGATGTATGTTTGTGTTGCCTATAATCATAATAATAATAATAATAATAATAATAATAATAATAATGAATGATTATAAATATGAATGTATTTTGTCACTACATTCTTGCTAGTTTGTTTCGTCAACATTATTGTTATGCTCATACTGTCAATTACAGACAGTGTTTTTTAAGCATTGGAACAGAGTGGCAAAATGTGTCTATTTTCACACATTGCCATTCATTTCGTTATTTACCCTGTTCATTATATCACTGCAATGATCTGCTCGTTATAATTGTCAACATTCCTTTTTATTCTACAATGCCCTCCGCAGAGACATGGTTTTCTTAATAAGAGGCACTGTCACCAAAAGGCCATCTGCCCAGGTAATTGGGGTGATCTTTCAAATGCTTAATTATCACTTGCTAACATACCTGTGACATTTACAGTATTTGAGCTCTAATGCTGTATTTATTTGTATCCAAATGAAAGTGTATATTCATCAATCTGTGTTTGTTCATCAATGACGGTTTTGTGTGTTTATGCCAGTGCAGTTCAACAACAATAATGAAACATTATGTTTTGCTGTCATTGTTTTTTTTAAATATTGACATTCTATAAACTCATGCTCAATGGCAAATCACAATGAGATAAAACCTGAGCAAAACATCAGTGTGAAGGCCTCCATCCTCACTGGATGCCCTGAAAAGTGTTGCTTAATTCTAATGTAATCTGCATGTAAATTAACAAAGCATGCAGTTGTTGATTGTACTCTACTCATAGCCTTTTCTGTTCATTAGCACTATCACATACAAGACTCATGCTGAATGGCTGATACATACATTACAGGGTCAAGGCTGGATTGGGACAAAAATATTTGCCTGGGCATTTTGTTTTATCCCAGGAAGCCCACCCTGACATGTACTGTAATGATGTCAGCAGTATCAGGATGTCTAATAGTGTTTCATTGGCTATAATCATTTTGACTCACAATACAGGAGCCTATGTCATTCCAATAAGATGCTAGTGCAGTGGTTTAATTAAAAATGAAAGAGGTATGTACAGTAGAGTAGCCAAAACTGCTCTCAAGTTACTTTAAAATAATAATTGCTCAAGTAGGAGCAAAAGTAGTCATCCAAACAATTACTTGAGTAAAAGTAAAAAAGTATCTAGTGAAAAGACTATTCAAGTACCGAGTAACTTTTTCATGATCCATTTGTTCATTTTTATTTAGCAGAGCATGAATATAAATATCCAAAATGATAATGCTGTCCTAATCTTATTTAATGTTTGCACTTTACTAATGGTGGTTTACAACTACCACTGTAGTGGATATACATTAGCATGAACATGGTGTTGGCAACATCATGGTAACTTTCTCACTTGATAATGACTTTTCACACCGTAGTGTTGCCAACTTGCCAACTTTCTCACTTGATTTATCAACTTTTCAGACCCTCTCTGAATGTATTTCTAAAAAGTGGCTAGCAACAAATTCAGCAACTTATTCAAACCACAAAGGAAAAGGAGAGAAATATTAGCTGCTCAGAGTATTCAGAGTATCTATGAAATGGTTAGATTGATGTAATGAGTAACGAAAATAGTCGAATGTAGCAGAGTAAATGTAAAAGAAAACATTCTCAACTATAATTGAGTAAAAGTATTTTGCATTCAAACTACTCTTAGAAGTACAATTTCAAGTAAATGTAACGGAGTAAGTGTAGCGCATTACTTACTGCCCACCTCTGTATATAGGTCAGTTGTATATTAACTTTTTCATTCATTATTTCTGAAAATTTCTTTAGATGATGTCAGCAGCTGAGAAATGTTAATTAACAACTTTTTGCTTTGCATTTTGTCAAGTAGGTGGGTCTTGACAGAGGTGGCCAATGCTAATGTCCGAGGCTTTACACAAAATTAGGCTGTCTCTGCACGGCTAAAAAACATGTTTGATTTATTTTTAAACATCCTGAAACATCTTGCCAAAGCATCACCCCCAAAAAAGAACGCAAGAACCAGCTATTTGTAATTAGTGCTCTGCTATTCAACACCCTAGTGATTTACATTTAGTTAAATTAGTTTACATTTTATACTATATACAGGATATACTGTACATGCATATATATATATATATAGAGAGAGAGAGAGAGAGAAAACCATTTAAAAATAGAATACCTTCAATTGTAAGAGGTTTTTCTTGAAGATTTTAGGAAGATGACTGCTGCTTGACACCCCCCTCCCCACCTCGTATTCATGTGACTACACTACATCAATAAAACTGGTAGACCATTTTTATTAGATGTCTGCTATGCGTGAAAATACAAGATACAAATGCAATTGTTACCAAATGGCCTCTAAAGTAGGCTTGTATATCTCCACTTCAATTCGCGTACATTTAGAGTACAATCTTAGATGGGTTAGTGTCATCTAAGGTAATGGGAGTTTTCTAAACTGGAGTGTCAGTGTTCAAAATGTATGGATAAAGGAATAGTGCACTGGAAAAAAAGAAAATAAGAAATATTCTAGCAAACTGAATAGATGTCAGTGATTACACACCAAGGTCACAATTGTGGAGGAAATTAAAGGAATATTGTCACCATAGTATTTGCGCCTTTGACCTTGAATATATCCTTGGAATACACATTGTACACACAATATTGGAAATATTTCAATGCCACTCCAGGCTTATAAAAAATGAATCGAGCAGCAAGACAATGAGCTCAAACACACGAGCACATTTTTCTTCAGCAAGGACACACGCCAGATTCTACTAGAACAACACAACACGCAGCCTGTCAATTGCAATCGAAAGGAACAGAGACAAATGTCCATTATACTGTACATTAGACAGCTATACATATGATCTTCTTGTGGTGACAGGGCCTTCACACTGTTAGAGATTCTTTGCTCTCCTCAGTTCTCATCCTCTCAAACCTGTCTATGAAACACCATATTCTTGAGCTCGACGTTGCACTCTGCATTCTCGTGCTATGCATCTTATTGGTGGATAGCTCAGGTCATGTAGAATGAATCCTTATGTAAACCTTACCCTTTTAACACAGGTTTACCCCAGGGCTCCATGCTGGGACCTTCACTGATCCTCACAAGAAAAGCAATGCCTAGTCTACTGCAACTACTGTATTTTATGGCCAGGTTACCTATGCTGACATCCCTCTACAGCACATCCAAAATGTTCTGTTGTTTTAGCCTCAATAATTGACCAAAAAATCTGGTATTGTATGTTACTTTGGAAAAAAGCATCTTGCTGGAATCATCGCTAGTCGGCACCATAAATACTAGTCGTTTAAACATTTATTATTCACTCTAAAAGTGGCAAACCTTTAGAGTTGTCACTAGCCAATAGCCACTAGCTCTGCTCGCAGAAGACTCGGAGAAGATTCGGAGTTGAAATTTGAAGCGCAGCATCATGCATTCACCAAATTAATCTGGATACACAACTGCATTTAATATCATAAAAAATCGGACCGTTCATGTTCCTGACTGTTTGTTCACCTTTGTTTGTTAGGCTAAATAGCATTTTGCTAGGCTAAACTAGCTTCGGTAAGCTAATTAGCTAATGCTTTTCAGCACAGCCAATGTAGCATACAGATAGTCATACTGAATCAATATAAAGTGCGGAGTTTCATAACCCTCTCGTCCCGCTGCCTGTGAATAAAGAAGCTGTGTGGGCACTGTTGTGCCGCCAGCTACTGTAACTGTCCATCTTCCGAAGATGAAGCGGTCACTATTTTTTAAATGAGGAGAAAGGGAATGCTAAAACGTGATCTCCACCTACTGAGACAAAACAGCAGATAGGAAGAGACCTGCAACCTACAGTATACACACGCTGGAAGGTTTTCTGAGGGTTTTGGTATTTTAAGACTTGTCGACTAGTCTAAATTTAAAATGTTGTTTAAACAACAGGGAAATTAGTCGCTAGGAACATCCTTAAAAGTAACCAATGAAGCTAGCAGCAGTTACCTTCAGCAAGGTATCTACAGTATACACACACCCACATGATCAACTTTAAACAGTTGAGTTGAAAAGGTTTCAAATTCTACCTTTTATTTCAGTTTCCAAAAAGTATAATCCACAGGGGACCTTAAGCAAGCACACAAACACAGCAGTCCTAACACATAAACTGCTATTTCATAATGTTTATATACATTTTTACCGTTTGGATAATTTAATTGCCTTTATTACGATTTCAGTGCAGTATATGTTTGAAAATATGCTATATTAATGTTATTGCAACATTGTGAGTGCATGCTGATATTCAGTGTAATTCCTAGGGATGGGGATTGAGACCTGATTCTGTGAGGGATCCGTATCCACGTTTTTCAACCCAAAAAACAGAGTAACATATGTTACAAGCTATGCAACACAAACATCAAGAGCCTACATTATATTTATACTTCGGACTGTCACAAGTAAAAGATTTGCACAATAATGTTACAGCAAACACACTCATTTGCTATAAATAAAGGAAACAAGCCTACATTAATTTGCATATTACCATTATTTATTCAACCAGTAAATTAGTTACATTCCATTAACGGTGCTGTGCGCAGTGTCGGCTATTAGCTGTATGCTCGTCCAACTGTGCAGTAGGCTAGCCGCAAGCACAATAGCTTAACTATAGCCTAGTACTCCACAATTTTAACTTGCCGACGTGCTGTGTGGGATTTAGGTTAGTTTGGTGAGCAGTCTGTTATGAGACCCGCATTGAAGATGCTATCTATAAATATATATATATATATATATATATATATATATATATATATATATACTGTATATA
>JAODLL010026121.1:0-24367 GCA_026546735.1 Forbesichthys agassizii | reverse complement strand
TGCAGGGAAGCTCTCCACCGCCAGGGAGAGAGAACATGGGAGAACCAGGAACGACAGCCACCCAACCCAGCCAGACGCCACCTCCCCACCTGAGTGCGGGCAGAGCCAGCGTCCCCCGGGCCCCGTGAGTCCAAGGCCGATCCCGGCCCCGGACGGCGGCCCCGCCCCCCCAGATGACCACCCCCAAGGAAGAGGGCCAAAACCCGCCCAGACGAAACTGGTCACATGCCCCGGGGACTACCGCACGTTCTCATGGTGATAGAGCCGGCAGGGGGAGGCAGCGGGAGCCCCACCCCTGACGAAGAGGGCATCTTTGTCTCATCCTTTTACATCACAAAAACTACTTTTTATATCCACATTATCTAGGTGCAGGGGCTCAAAAGGATAGTCAATTATTATTCTATAATTACAATTTTTCAAATAATACATTTATTGTTTCTTTCTTTATTGATGAGGATATATTGTTTGATTTTGAGTGACACAAACATACATTAATGCAGTTTTTATATATTTACTGAGCAAAGGGAGAATCTAGGAAATCACTCCTTACCATGTAGATAACTGTCCAAGAAAAACTAGGCTAGACACATCAGACAATAAGCTAGTAAATATCTCAATGGCACGTTAGCAAATAAACTTTTATTATGCCTGCACAATCTTACCAAATAAACGGTAATACAAACAAACATTGAAGATTTCAATTGTCATCCATTGCGATACATTAAAAAAGTTCACTATAAAATGTCACTCTATAATATTGTTTCATATGTTTTCCAGACATTCACACACACACATGATTGCATCACTACACATTTCTCCTTGAGTAAAAAAAAATTCAGCTCATCGTGTGGCATTCAGTCAGATCACAAGATGGCATAATACAGACTAACTTCTATGACACTACTTTCAGAACAATAAGACAATTTTCTGTCAAAGAAAATGAAAAGGAGGGTCTGAATAAATAGAAATGAACAGTAATACTTTAGGCAGTAAAAGTGTACTCTCACGTTAGCATGGCATAATCCTATCAGATATTAGTACAAATACAAGAATACACAAATCTCCTTGTTATACCAACATGCTGAGAACTTATTAAAAAAAAGTTAATATTTTGACTGAAGAATACGTATTGAAATATTGCATAACACCAGGAAGGCCAAAGCTCTAGGTAATTGGTGAGCAGTGATTTAAAATATCAGATTTTATTTTGAATATATAATACACATTCATTTTGTGACCTTTACAGTGCTATTTTGACAGTTCCCCAGTTGCTGAAGAAGCCAGCTGCTGTACTGTTAGCAGAAGACGTTTTCACAGACGTGTCGCAGGGTAAATACACTAGCACGCCATTACACCAGGATAGATAGACCTCGACTAATGGCACACACACACTCACTGCTAGTGCCTAAATGAAAAGGGCCTAGAATTACTGTTATGAGATACACCTGTGTTGTCCCTACAACGACACCCCTGTTTAAAACATCTCCATGAACGACTTGTGCATCAACGTTCATCAACGTTCACACATCTGTCCACCGGGGGGCCATGAAGTGGTAGGGGGGGGGGGGGGGATTGGGGCGGGGGGTGAAAACGTCTTTGCATCTGTAGTGCTTGGTGTGAGGGCACGCAAAGGGGGGTCTGCGTCGCGGGAGGGGGCACCTGCGCTCTAAGGCACTGTGACGTGGAAGGGGCTCCCCGGGACGTGTTCGTCCCCCCACTTGACGATGAGGATGTAGCTGCCCTGCTCCTTGACAGTGTACGTGACTGTGTACATCCTGTTGCCCATGTGCTTGACGTACACCTCTTCACAGGGGGTCTTTGGGCCGTGCACGCCCACCATTAACATATTGGTGCCTGGAAAAGGGCCAAGAGGAAGAAGACAGACAGACAGACAGACAGACAGACATAGATAGATAGATAGATAGATAGATAGATATACAGACAGGTAGACAGACCGACAAATAGATAGATAGATAGATAGATAGATAGATAGATAGATAGAAGAAGAATAAGACGACACACAGTGGTCAGTTTGTGTTCCAGTTCATATGTATGTATGTGTATGTGCGTGTGTGTGCGCGTGCGTGTGTGTTCGCGTGCGCTGAGGCTCACCCGCTTTGCTGCAGTCAACCGTGAAGGAGTTCTTCTGTCCCACAAAGGCCATCGACAGGCTGGCGCCCCGGGAGACCGCTTTACTGGCGTCCGACGAGAACTGGGGCATGGACCCAAAAGCCCCTCCCCCTGCCGCCACCGCCGCTGCCGCCGTCTTGGTGACCGTTTCCACGAGAACAGAGGACGTCTCGTGGAGGCTGTGGCCGCCCGATAGCCTCAGTCCTGTGTGTTGCGAATGGTAAAGTTGATATTCTCTTTTGACACACTAATTATATGTGTCTGTGTGTGTGTGTGTGTGCGTGTGTGTGTGTGTGTGAGGCTGGAAGAGAGCGATTAGCAGATCCTAAGATTAAGAGAGGGGTCCTTTATCCCCCGCCGCCACCCACCTGAGACTTTAGCCTTGAAGGGGCTTCCCACAATGTGCTGGGGTCCTCCGTATTTGACGGAGATGAGGTAGCTGCCCGGCGCCATGGGGGTGTAGGTGACCTTGTAGCCGTCGGTGCACTCCTGACAGTCCATCTTCACCTTGGACGGCCCGTCGATGGTGATGGAGAGGGCTCCCGAGCCGGCGTTGCACGTGTTCACCACGAACTCAGACGGAACGCCTGGCGGAGGGCACACCAGAGGACGAGAGCGATACGGGGAGGAATCCATCAATTAGCTGCCGGTTAGCTGCGAACACTGCGACTTTGGCTAATGATTCCACTTAAAGCTAATTGGAACGGTTGCCTGTCAGTTATTTTGACATCTCCGCCCTTCCCCCTCCCAGCTAATCACGGAGGATGTCAGCTGTCACTTCCACTGGCACCGATATTTGTCAGTGTTTTCTGCTGACACCAATATTTCTGTAATAAATTAACCTTTTCAGAAGTGGTTTCTGTTCAATTCAAATTGGTTACATAGGGTTGGTACCTTAATTTTGTTAGACAATGACAGATTTATTATACTTCACAAGCGTCATTGTATGACATTTTATTTGAGCATTTACAGCAACAAAAGACTTCAAACTACCCTAAACTATTCTCATTTCATACAGTGTATGAGGATGTTTTGAGTGAATCCAGCTGTATGCAACACTAATGCATCTTTGAGGGAAGACAAGAGGGGTGGACACTGGACACATATCTCACCTGTGGAGCCTCCTTCAAGGCCTGGTCCAAAAGCAGACACCATGCCCGGGTCTCCGGCTTGTCCTGGCTCTCCCACCCGGATGTTGAAGGGACTCCCGGGAACATGGCTGCCGTTAAAGCGCACGTCGATGGAATGGACGCCGTTTTCCCGCGGGATGAACCTGATTGCATGCTGGTCTGGTGAGACCATGAGAGAGATGGCAAATCAGAAACTGTTATTTATCAGAAAAGAAATATCGCATGATCTCTGGTCTGGCCCCACTATGCTTGATTATGGTGCATTCAAATGTCTTTGTGAACTGGTAAGTGTAGAGAATTATCACAGGTGATTACAGCAGGATCTTGTGTTCCATTAACCTGACACCCCAGAGGAATTGTTGTCCATCTGGGGAGCCGTACATTGAAACTGTTAGTGAATGGCAGGTACTTAACAATATACTTGTTTTCACTGCCGACACACCTAAACCACGCCCGTATAAATGTATAAACACGACAATGATTGAAAAGTTCAGTTGCTACTCGGACACATTCAAAATGATTCCTAGGCTTTCCAATCTGAAGCTTGCGAGACCATGAGTTTAATTTAGCTAGTGTTCCTCTGACAACTTTTAACACTTGACAAACATGATAAACTGAACTTCTGACTTCATGACCTGATGGGGACCTTCCAATCTCGCCCCTACGGCAACAACAACATATACAACTTGTTTGCAAAACTGCTCTATAGCCAATGTTTGCATCAACATTGCACAACGTTACATCATACACCCCAAGAAGCTAGTATAATCAAATACACTCAAAACACAAACCCAGATGTTTCCGGTAGCTTTACAGCCTGTGTTACAGTTCAGCCTGTGAATGTGTCGGCGACATGGACCTCACCACTGTCCAGCTCAGTGATGGAGCACTCTTCTACAGCTCCTGACGGTGTGTGAACCTTGGCCTCTATCAGTCCCCTGGCGCCGTTGAACTGAACGGCAAACGAGGCCTCCTGCCCAACCTTCAGACCCATCTCCTGGCGAAGGCAAGGGGGTCAAACAGAAGAGAAAGGAGATGGCAAGGAGCCAAACTGTTAGTCACCGGTGGGCTGCAGTTAAAAGTGCTTGGTGTAAAATAGAACTCTCATTCGAATATAGTGTAATACTACGGCGAAAACAGCGAATGTGTCTCTGAATAACACACAAGACGTGGTTAAACGCCAGCCAACCGCATCAGCTAATAATAAATATCCTCGCAGCAAATCAAGATGGCATCGCCAATATACAGTAAATGGCAGCGCAGAGAGTTTATAGTTCATGGGTGGCCCTATATACATGACCACTGAAGTAGTTTTTCAGATTTGTACTAATACATTTGTATATTTTACATACATGTAATTCATGCATTTTTATATTGGTATTTATATAATTTTTCTATATGTTATATTTTTAACATTTACAGTACGCTATTACATTTGATTAAATAATGTACAATGCAGAGTTTCATCTCTCTGAAAAGTCCTGCCAATTTGACAGTGTGCATGCGTACAAGCATGTGTGTGTGTGTGTGTGTGTGTGTGTGTGTGTGTGTGTGTGTGTGTGTGTGTGTGTTCATGCGTTCTCACCTGCAGGCTAGTGATGGTGAGATGCCGGGCGTCATCAGAGAGAGTGGCAATAGGAACGATGAACGGAGAGTCCGGGATGTGTTCGTCATTGAACTTAATGGAAACCTCATAGTCACCTGTGAGATTTAAAGTGTTTACAAACTAAACCACAAGTTATATGCAGTAGACTATAAGAGTACAGTAAAACACCAGTCTATGATAAGATGACTATATAAGATTATCAAGAGCCAGATGTTACCTGGCTCTTGGTAAGGTGTTTACATCTATAATAGAGGTGCATTACCTGGCTCTTGTTAAGGTGTTTACCTCTTCAACAGTTTGTTACCTGGCTCTTGGTAAGGTGTTTACCTCTACAAAAGAGGTTTGTTGCCTGGCTCTTGGTAAGGTGTTTACCTCTACAACAGAGGTTTGTTGCCTGGCTCTTGGTAAGGTGTTTACCTCTACAACAGAGGTTTGTTACCTGGCTCTTGTTAAGGTGTTTACATCTACAACAGAGGTTTGTTACCTGGCTCTTGGTAAGGTGTTTACATCTACAACAGAGGTTTCTTACCTGGCTCTTGGTAAGGTGTTTACATCAACAATAGAGGTGCATTACCTGGCTCTTGCACCACATACGCCACTCCACAGGATCCGTCCTTCCTGTCTTCAAATGTGATCTCGGCCTTGCTGGGTCCCTCTACAGCGATGGACAGACCTCCTGCACCCGCCTCTCTGGTCCAGATACTGAACTCGGCTACAAAGCAGAGCACTATATTAGCACACCGCCCTCTACTGGTGCACCTAAGTTATTACACATTTATGGACTGAATTAATTAAAGGTAATGTCATGTTAATATTAAACTTCCTTATGGGATTTTCTTGTTGTTCGGGCAGCGAAAAGTATTTTATAAATAGCCTACTATTTCAGCGCAGATTGTTTCCCATGATAAATGTTGTTTTAACAAAGAGATTCGCTGAAAAAATATATTTTTACATGCATATTTATATTTATATATATTTACACTCTATTCGTGTTCTACTATGGAAGCCTAAACAAGACATTGCTCTTCGTATAATGGGGCTTTGCATGCGCAGGCCACACGCATAGGTCTGTGTGGCCGAGAAACCAGCGCAGAAGCACAATATGCTCCCGGTGGCATAAGCTACGCCATATCCTAAGTATACCAAGCATCCTAGCAAGGCTGAAATGAAATGTGCTGGACGGCAACCCACCTGGTATCCCGGCCACACCTCTCTCCAGGCCGGTGCCCCCCGCTCGGACTTTGTGTGCCCCTCCCTCCCCCAGGGGCCCCACGGTAAACTGGAAGGGGCTCCCGGGGACGTGTTGGCCCCGGTATTTGACGTTGACGATGTGGGCGCCCATCTCCCGGGGGATGAAGCGGACGCTGTAGGCGCTATCCTCTCCCTTGATGATCTCGGCGTCCTCCGTCTTCCCTCCGGGGCTGGTCACCTGGGCCGACATCTCCCCTGTGCCTGCCTCACCTGGGTGGGGGAGAGGGAGGGAAGGAGAGAAATAGCCATCAGTTTCCATGGGGATCATTTCCACAGGGCTCCAGTCAGTTTCTACGTCAGACAGACTGACAGTTCAGGGACACTGCTCAAACTGTTTTATTTTTGTTTGTTGTATATTGTATTTTATTGTTTTATTTCATTTTATTTGATATATTCATTGTTAAATACATTATTTTGTACAGCACTTTGGTCAGCATAGGTTGTTTTTAAATGTGCTTTATAAATAAATTGACATGACTTCACCTGGTCCCAACACAGCTCACATTGCACACCAGCAGCAGTCCTGGGTCCAAACTGGATCCAGGACTTCTCAATAAAATAGACCCAGACTCATGCATGCACACACAACATCTGTTGTAAACTACATTAGATAATACAATACGCACTGCGGTTGTGAAAGAGCAATGCAATGATCGCTGAATGGTTCTGCAGGCTTGTAATAACCGACTTTACTAGTCTACATGGAACATGAATCCAATATAAGACGTAGCCCAGATTTATAGACACATACACATACTGAATCCAGAATGAAGGACAGCAGAATTTGGCCTTTGAAATAATCAGTACAATTATTTAGTGCACATCCTGTTTACTATTAGCAGTCCTCTGTGTTCCATTGCCAAATATGCACCAATCTGAATCCAGGCATAACTCATTTATTGTCCCACATCAGACAAACAGCGTTGTAATCTCTTTGTATGTGAACTGTGCAGTTTGAAGGCACAGTTACAAGTGATTAAAACAAAATTAAACTTTTATCCTGTTTATTGCCCCAAATACTCTATTATTCATGTATTTGTTCGTTGGGTATGTATTCGATTTTAAATATTGGGATTTGAGTATTTGTTTTTCCACATTATGCATGTTTTCCAATGAATCCCTAATGTCTCTGTCTGTACAGTATAAACCCACATGTTGAAATGTAATTGCCTGTCCTTCACTGGGTCATCAACACAATCGATTGCAATTGGCTCTGTCTGAAAGAAGAGAGCGGGGCTATTCATTCAACACACACTCTTATTGGCTAATGCATGCTATGAGTCTTCGTAGGTGAGTAGTTGAGTAGTTGAATCAAAGTTAAAAGCGTCGGCTACTTGCTGTTGTACAGTTATGTGCCATTGAAAACACGCAAACTGTCCTGCCGCCTGCTTTGACTTTTAACAGGTTATGAAACATTAATTATAGTTTAGTGTTTGAAATGGTGTTTTTAAAAAAAAGAGCATTGGAATACTCGTCAATTACCATCAATTATTCAAAGCATGTAGATTGGTATTCGTTACAGCCCTAGTAGAAATACATAAATATAACACACAATACAGTACATAAGGTTATAATGTTATGGATAAACAGTATGGTGAAGAAGATACAGAACACACAAAGCCATTAGTTTGGGAGGTGAATTGGTTAACACACACACACACACACATGCACATGCACATGCTTGCACACAGACACACAGACACACACACACACACACCCTCTTGCACAGGCTGCCGGTTGCCTCCAAAGCCGGGCATGGCCTGGCGGCCCAGGAAGTCTCCGAACACGTCCCTGAAGGGGTCCCCTCCCACGCGAGTGCTCTCCTCAACGTGCACCTCCCTCTTGGTCTCGCCGGCGTGCGTCTTGCTGATCTCCGTGCGCTCCGTGCGCGTGTACGTGTGGCTGCTGCTGCTGCTGCTGCGGGCGAACGTGCCCGTCACGCGCTCCTGCGCCGACACCATCTGGAACCAGTTGCCTGTGGCAATGGGGAGGGAGGAGAAGAGGAGGAGCAGGAGGAGGAGGAGAGCCAAAGCGAGAAGAGAGGAAAAGAAGGGAAGGGGGAGGGGTAGTGAAGCGGGTCAACGGACGCTTTTAAGGGAAAGTAGATAAGGGTGCGTAAACAACAGACCAATAGCAAGCAGGAAGGACTGGCGGAGGCGGGGCTACAGAAAAGGGTTGGGCTGGAGAAGCCCCACTTCACCGACCCACCCCCCCCCCCCCCTTCCTTCCACACCCACCCCTGGTATCCCACCTGGTATCTTGAGGTTGAGGTCGCAGGTGCTGCCCACTGTGGCGATGGAGGGCGCCTGTCTCCTCCTGGTAATGCTCTCCTTCATGCGGCCCTCGCCCAACACCTTCACTGTGAAGGGGCTGCCTGTCACACAGCAGCAGCACAGCGGTAAACACTTATGTGTGACCTAGTCGGCAATTGAGTCGCTTTGGATAAAAGTGCCACAGCTAAAGGCTGTGAATTAGGCTTGCACAATATTGATAAAATGTGATATTGCGATATTGACCATGGAAATTGCAATATCGATATTCATTTAGATATTTATACAACACAACAAAAAAAAACACAAAGCTTATGGGAAAAGCTTCAAAATATCCTCATAACATATCAAAACAACACGTCATATTGGACTGGTACAACAACAGTAATTCCAAGCTAATGAGGAGTCATTCTTTTTTGCCACTAATGTTTCCTCTTCGATCTCTATTGTGTCAATAGCTGCATCAGTCACACACCTGTACGTGCTGTGTGCAAGCATGTGTGTGTGTGTGTGTGTGTGTGTGTGTGTAAGCATCCTTGAGCAAGATGCCTAACCCACTACCCTCCAACTGCTCTGGTGGTTGGTCGCACCTTGCATGGCAGCAATCACCATCAGTGTATGAATGTGTGTGTGAATGGGTGAATGTGAGGCAAAATACTGTAAAGCGCTATATAAAAGCAGTCCATTTACATCTTACCGTTCTGTCTAAATCAAACTCAACTACTGTTCCCTTGAGGGATGGGTTAAATGCAGAGGATGAATGTCGCAACATGTACTGTGTATGTGAAAATAAAAGCACCGTTACCTCAACTTAGCTAAACAGCCTGAAATAAACTGAATATTGCACTTCCTGACACATTTTCGATATGATGTTGGGCAACGTGATATTGTGATAATACTGAGTCAATATATTGAGCACCCCTACTGTGAATGTAAATCACACCACTGTATTATCATCATCATCATCGTCATCATTATTATTATTATTATTATTATTATTATTATTATTATTAGTGGTAGTAGTAGTAGTACAACAATGGCTCTACTATAGTATAAATTACAGGAGTAGCAGAAGGAGGGGTATTTCCATGCCCCTGTGTCTGTTCTGGTGAGCCCAGGTCATACCTGGTACATGCTGGTCGGCAAACTTGATGTTGATGATGTAGCTTCCGGGCTCGGTGGGGCAGTATGTGACCTTGCAGGTTCCATCCTCCACATCCTCACAGTTGATGTCCACCTTACTGGGCCCCTCGATAGACAGGCCCAGGCCCCCGTAGCCTGGAAACATTGGGTGTGTTCAGATGTGCAGGAGTCCTGTTTTGGATTAGCTAACACGCTATACATCCATGGTGAAAACAAACAAGATACTGCAAAAAAATTAATGCTGAAATTATGAGGACATTACAAATTGGGACTAGGACATCGTCCTGTGGCAAATGTCAATATTACATTTGACTGACCAATACAAAATGTAGTTACTTCATACAATGTGTAAGTCAGTTTTTACCACACAATGCGATGCATTTCATTTAATATCTAATTGCTACTTCATGTTGCCCTATTGACACCTAGGGATTCCTCCATCCTTTTTAAGGATGTTTTTCATTTCCTGGGGGAAGCACCAGGTTAAAGGGGTGTAATTTATTCTCATGTGAAATTTGAATAATTATCGACCTGACTTGAAATTGGAACAATGGACATTCTGCTCTGTGAAATTACAAAATTAAAATAAAAGGTTTAAATGGTAAAAGTAAAGCTGTGAAACAGTAGAATGTGGTGCTAGTATGCCCACCTGCGTTCCTGGTGTCCACAATAAACTCAGCCACCTCGTACGTGTGCCCCTCCACCAGCCCCTGGCCGTAGACCTTCACCTTGCTGGCGTCTCCGATCTCCGACTGGCCCACCATGATCTTGAAGGGACTGTTGGTCACCTGCTTGCCGTTCTTCTTGACACTCACAATGTGCTCACCCACCTCCTTGGGTGTGAATGAGATACCTGGGGCCAGGGCAGACACATTCAGACGCCTGGCAACTTCCTTCTTTGAAAAGCTCATTTAGTCTATTAATTACTAATTAATTACTAATACTAATTATTATTTGTTTATAAATGTATTATTTTACACCGCAACCCTAATTGTGAAGTGGTGAAGATAACGGGTGGATGGAGGCTACTATATGTTTAATATACTATATGTGAAACATTTATATAGTTAATTATTGTCTATGTAAAGATATAGTGGAGTATTTGCATCCTGAGCACAGAATGACATCACACTCCCTCTGTGTGTGTTGTAATCCGAGCTCCTCTGCTCTCGGTCCGGCAGTGCGTGTGTGTGTGCGTGTGTGTGTGTGTGTGTGGGGGGCCCACGGAGCATTTGTTTTGGTCTGAGATGCTGGTGCGCTTAGTGTGACATCTAGTGGTAGAAAGACACACAGAGTCCCTTTAAACAAAAGCTTTTTCAATTACAAATAGGTCATTTAGTGGACACCTTTATCCAACGTAATGGATACTGAACTTAACTTTAACTTTGAGTATTAAATGGAGCAGATGTTGACAGGCCATGTCCAACCCCAAGGTCAAGGTTGAACTCAGCTCTCCAGCTATAGGTGAAGCGGGTGGAAGAGCAGGCTCTCTGCGCTGTGTGTGGTGCAGGGAAAGGTGGGGGGCGTGTGCCCACTGACCGATGTGGCGGTTGGGGAGTCTCTTGAGCTGGCAGGGCTCCTCGTGTCCCGACGGAGCTCGGATGGTGGCAGTCAGGCTGCTCAGGTCCGTCTCCGTGATCTTCAGGGACACGTCTGTCGCCGTGCCGACGTTGAGCAGGGAGGTCCTCGTGGAGTCATCAGCTGGCAGGCGAGACAGAGAGAGAGAGAGAGAGAGAGAGAGAGAGAGAGAGAGAGAGAGAGAGAGAGAGAGAGAGAGAGATAAAGGAAAAAGGGATGTTTGATGAAAGGATGTTAGGAGCAGCTGCTATGTTGCTACTTGTCTTTTCTTTCGTTTGCATGCATGCTGAATCTATACTGGTGTGTGTGTGTGTGTGTGTGTGTATGGAGCCCCTTGTGAACATATTGAAGATATATACTATACATGTTGGTACTGTTAACAATAATGATTACTGTAAGCGAAATGAAAATAAAGAAATGTCATAAGAGAACTACCGGTATGTGTTTTTATCTTTATTTATAAAATCACACTGTTATACTGGCATGTATTATTGAGTCCATTGTGTGGCTCATTCTTGTAATGATGCTTTTCTAGATATATAAAATAAAAGCTTAATACATATGGCATAATGTGAGGTGGGAGCACTACATGTGCCATAGGGCCCTTCGTTATATTTTACCGGTTATCTTGGCGGTGAAGGGGCTCCCGGGGATGTGTTTGTCGTCAAACTTGACTATGATGTTGTAGTCTCCAGGAACCGTAGGCAGGTAGGACACCGTGCATGTGGCGTCTTTGTTGTCTTTACAGCTGATCTCCGCCTTAGAGGGGCCCTCAACAGCCAGCGAGAGGCCCCCTAGTGGAGAGAAAAAAGAGCGGAACCAGGTAGAAAGCAACCTACAATACAGATGAGGCTACAACAACAGAAACATAAAAGGAAACCGATCGCTCGGAGCATGGCGTGCTAAAAACAAATAGTGTTGCTACTTTATATTCAAGAAAGAAGTCATCTTGATATACCTTCGCCAGCATCCTTGGTAACAATCGTGAAGGTGGCAGGTCTGTTCACCATGCCGTGGCTCAAACCAGGGCCGAACGCGGTCACATGGCCGCTGTTAATGGCGTCGACGTAGAACTGAAGTGGACTTCCTGTAAAGAGGTTTGTGGGACTGTGTTGAACATTGCATTGTCATTTCTACCTCTGAATTTCTTAGAAATTGATTTCTTGACCAATACCTTCTTAAGCATGTAAATGTTAGTCCATATAATTTAGTTTAAATCTTGTCTAGATTGGGGGAATTTAGCAAAAGTCTAGATCGCTGTACAGCTCTGGAAAAAAGTACAAAACTACTGCACATAAAAATAGAAATAGACTGTAAATGTGAAATATATAACAAAAATAGAAATATAAATGAAAATAAAAAAAATTTTAAAAAATAAAAAATGAATACAGTAGGTAGATAACATAAATATGCATTAATAGTAAAACCATAGAAATTCTACAGTGGTTTCTTAATTTTTTCCATAGCTGTATTTTTGGTATTAGTTTTAGCAATGATATTGAAATTATGCTAACTATAAGTCAGTCCTAACAGTGTATGGGGCGGGGGGGGTACCTGGGATATGGTTGCCATCATACTTGATGTCCATCTCATGCAGACCTCTCTCTGTGGGCGCGTACGTCACCGTCACGGTGCCGTCCTTGTTGTCTGTGATGTGAGGGCGAGCAGTTCGTCCTGACGGCATGCGCACCTCCCCTAGTGGCCAGAACACACATAGCACCCTGTAATTCATGTAAATACCATGTTCTGTTATATTGTGGCATTTGATTAAGCAGCATTGGTCTCCAGTGCTGTTTGCATCACTGTCACACGTGATGAAAAACGCCATGTAAAAGTGATACATATGTAAAAAAGTGATATTATAATATCACATATTGTTCAATAGGATATTATGTAATATCCTATTTAACAAGGATGCAATATACAGGATAATAAAAATGGTAATACAAAAATGATAATCACAGTAGTATGGTTTCACTGGAAGCAATTGAAACTATCTTGTAGCATTGATCATTTACATTGAGAAAAAGGAAGGTTTCTCGACTCAGCAGAGCGATTACATCATATATTTATCACATGAAAATACTGTACAAGCAGGGAAACGCCTGAATACATAATAACCTAGTTTAATAAACAAGCAACATTTACCTGTGATTTCACCCTTCTGCACGGTGAAGGGAATGACCAGATTGAATGGGCGGAGCATTGGCTCCATCCCGTCGCCGGGGGTGACGGGATCCTCAGTGGCCTGCGTGAAAAGCAAAGGGGAGGGGTATTAGAATGTTCTGTGTGAGTGAAGGTGCGAGAGAGAGAGAGAGAGAGAGAGAGAGAGAGAGAGAGAGAGAGAGAGAGAGAGAGAGAGAGAGAGAGAGAGAGAGCGAGAGAGGAGGTCTGTGCAGGGCCAGATATGGCAGCAAGGCTAATGAAGAAGGACAGGCATGCTGATGAAACAACAGGAGGCTCATGCTTAGAGGAGAACGGTCTCGGGCGGTCCAAACAGGAATAGTAACAGAGAACCAGCAAAGATGTAAAAGCCTGGTTTAGTCCTTCCACCCAAAGTCCCAATAAGCTATTTATTTAACACGACTCAGGGCAAAAGTGTAATACTGCCGTCTGTTATGTTAGCACACGGGTGGAGAACATTTACGACTAGTGCTTTACACTCTCTGAACCCTGATCGCGGGCCAACGGGGTATGCATGTGGCTTGATAGGTCAGAGATGTAACCCCCCCCCATCTATCTTTGGGCCCAGGGGCACAGGAGAAGTGAAGCGTGGAGTGCTATTGACACAGGCTGCATATAACTCAGAGCTCGGGTAGTTCACAGTAGAAATAGACAGAGCAAGGTTGCGTAAGCGCATATATCTGCCAGAGTGGTGACATCAAGAGGGGCAGATTTAGGCGTGTACCCATTGAGGGGGGAAACCCACGTAAGACTGCTGTGACTTGTCGCCCGGTTCCTCTACTATTGGGATGGTGTCACAGGCCTAACAGGGAAGGAATGTACACGTTTACAGAACACACACACACACACACACACAAGGACTACTTCACGCAGCTATATATTACGGTGAGACGTGGTTTCTATTAGCGACACACTGTGCAAGCACTGTCAGAAAGGTCAGGTTAAATGTACTGCACTATGATTGACATCGCTGATATCCATATAACAACACACAAATGCACAACACACATCAACACACACATCAGGTGCGGCTCACCAACACATGGAAGGGGCTGTTGGGGATGTGTTCTCCGCCAAAGCGGATGGTGATGACGTATTTGCCCGGCTGCGGCGCCGTGTAGTAGATGTCGAACGTTCCGTCCGCGTTCTCCACCACGTCCACGTCGAGCTCCGCGCCGTCGGGCGTCGACACCTTGCACGTGACCTTGCCTTTCCCGGCGGCCTTGGCGTCCACGGTGATGACCGTCTGCTCGCCGATCTGGATGGTGGGGCCGAGGCCGGAGCCTGGTTGGTTGGAACGGACGGGCGGACGTGTCAGGACAAACCAGCCTTAACATCTGGTCACGTTGATTGAAAAGAAAATAGGAATGTTACTTACCTAATCCATGTCCTCCTATAGATACTGTGGGAGGGAAAATAACATAGTTATTGATTTATTCAAGGAATTAAATGAATAATAATATATTCCATGACTCATAACTGGATAACTGGAGAAATGTTATGCATGAAATACCTTTTAAGAAATTGGTTTAAAACTATTCAAGATATCAATCATTTATTATTAATTCATTAATTAAAACATTTCAATATTGACATTTTAAAATGCATTAAAATACATTTTAAATACATTTTAAAATAAATCCTTATTAAACGGCCTCAAAAAGCACCAATAACCCCCCCTATTGTGTGGCCCAGCGCTGCAGTGCATGATGGGAGGAGGTGACTGACCGGTGAGCAGGCACTTGCTGGCGTCCCCGCTGGGCAGGGCGTGGATGCGGTAGGGGGAGTAGGGGATCTCGTCCCCGCCGTACTTGATGGTGATGGTGTAGCGGCCCGACATGTCCGGCACGTAGGACACCGTGTACGTGCCGTCTCTGTTGTCCCGGATGTTGGCCTTCTTGGGCTTTCCCTCTGGGTCCTGGGGGGAGAGTGAGGTGGGTCTCTGGGGACTTTACTGGTGCGGCGTCTCTGTGTGTGTGTGTGTGTGTGTGCCTGTGACTGCACGTGAGTGAGTGAGTGAGTAAATGAGTGAGTAAGTGAGAATGCATAACCCCTAATATCTAGTATGTTTAGTTACTGACAAAAATATCTATCTCTTGACAAGTCATTTAACCTAGTATTGAGACATCAGCTATTGCAAGCTAAATGCTAAGCTAATAGACTTTTTTGTCAAATTCAACAAATATCTCTTCGCATTTCGCTATCTTATTATTCTCTGTGCGTGTTGAAAAAAGGATTAAGTAATTTTCCTTCAAACCAGTGTAAAAAGTGTCAAATAATGCCAATTGTTTCTGATGCAAACAAGAGCTCTTGAATCGTCTTATTTTATTGACGTGTATATCTTCAAAAGCAGCAATATTGGGAAATGGTAAGCTTTTTCTTTTTGAGATATAATATAATAAATATATATAATAAATGACTGAAGTTGAATGACTTAGGATGGACATTTATGGGAGTGCACACTGCAGCCTCTATTTCTCATGTGGATCATTCCTTCCAACATGACATCACACAAAGCTATTTCACTCCCATGTAATGATGTAGTGCAACTGGACGTTTAGGAAGCACCCCGGTTAGTGCAGTATGGAAAACCATATTTCCCCATTAGCCAAATAACCAAACTGAATGGAGGTCAATCCACTGAGACTGCGGGAGGGGAAGGGAAGGGGAGGGAGAGAGAATTATGACGTGGGATTTTGAGAAGAAAATATTTCTATGAACGCTTAGGAAAGTATTGTATGTCACGGGACCCCGGAGGTTTTGAGGTTCAGACACAGATAAACACCTAAATACATACAACTCAAAACACCAATATTAATACAAATGAACTAATAAACAAAAATGTGTGTAACACCCCTCATTTTCAAATATTTACACTGCAGGCCAATTCTATCAACTTTACTCCAAGCAACTGACTAAACATGAAATACGTTTTGATCAGCTATTGCACACAGTCTACAGACCTTACATGAACATGGAATACATCAATATTATAAGAGGAAATGAGTCTAGAGCACCTGTATGTGGTTTCATCTCAAGTGCAAATTTAATGAATGAATCTAATCAGTACACAAATAGTTTAATGTACTGATTACGCAGTATAAATAGAACGGTTTAAGCAGTATAACTATTCCGTATGAAGCATAATATAAACAGAATATTTGTATCAACAGGCATTAATCCTAAACATAAAGCAAATAAGGTGTGGGATGAATTTTGAATGATTATTTAAAAGCGAATTTCCAAATTTGGCTCAGCAGTTGAGTCCTAACTAGCGGTCAAATGAAGCCATGTGCACGTTAACAAGATGGAGGCTGGGGAGGGACATGAAACAAGGCGTGAGGGTAGGGTGAACGTATGCGTACTGTAGGCCTCACGGAGCCCTTCTTAAGAATAGGGAAGGGGATGGTGCCCTTGACTATGTGTCTCTGCCACACCCTCCTGCCCCAGTCCTGCACAAACACAGAGTTCTCGTGCCTGTCCCCATCTGGTCCCTGCAGCAACAACACAGCAGCAGCAACAATAAAAACAGCAGCAACAACGCCCCTGATTGGTCGGCCAGGAAGTCATGTGTTGAGTGAATCTCCTCCCTAGCAAGGCATTCGTCCTGCTGGAGCACTGACACAAGTATCAGTAGTTTACATATTAACCATTGTTTTCATGTCAATTTTTGTTAGGTTTCGGTGTTTATACATTTGTATTTTGTCGTTATATTTCATATATTTATTGGTCAATTTATATTTATATAATCTATTTAATCAATCAATTATTTAATCAATAATCAATTTAGTTGCCATTTTTTATATTTACAGTATATTGATATTATTCTATATTTTTAAATATGCAGTGGTCTCTTACTGTAATTGTATCCAGAGCTGTGGACATACAGTTACATTAAGAGCAGTATGGATGAATTGTACCTGTTCCACCACTGTTGAGCATGCAGAGGAACAAGTGACTCACCAGTATCTGGACCGTGAGCAGGCCTTCGCCAGCGTCTCGGGCGTCGATGGTGAACTCAACGGGCAGACTGGCGGGAACCCCGGAGGCGTTCAGGCCAGGCCCGCTGGCCCGCACTTTGCTAGCGTCGTGCGCCGGCAAGGTCTTGATCTTAAAAGGACTGCAAGCAAGGGCGTGGAGGAGGAAGGCAATGTTACAGTGTGGTCCAACTGTCAAACGAGCACAAACCGGCAATTACACTGCTGGGGTTTATCTTTAAAACCCATGCCTAATAAATGGCAGACTTACAAAGGGCGACTAGAGTTATTGTGACATTTCGCATGACATTTATTAAAGGGCCCACTATTACTGCACTGGGCTAATAAAACAGATTGAAGTAAACCTGACTTCTGCTAGCTTGCTGCTGTAGCTGGACCACTCACCTGCGAGGGACTTCTTGATCTGCGTACTTCACACACACTGTGTATGGGCCGTCTATGGCTGGGGTGTAGTTGACTGCGTGTGTTCTGTCTCCATTGTCTGTAATGCTAACCGGCTCTACCACGCCTGAGGAGCATCAAGCCACAAGGCATCTCATTAAGCGCTGCATGCATGCGTTAGTGTGTGTGTGTGTGTGTGTGTGTGTGTTTGTTAGTGTGTGTTTGTGTGCTAGCATGTGTGTGTTAGTGTGTGTGTGCCTGTTTGTTAGCATGTGTTAGTGTGTGTGTATTTTTGAGTGTTAGTACATCATGTGTGTACGTTAGTGTGTGTTAGCGTGCGTGCGTCTGGGCATTGTGCGTGTGCGCATTGTGTGTGCGTGTGCGCATTGTGTGTGCGTGTGCAGTGTATCTCACCAGTAGGCCCATAGATCTGGACCTCCAGCGGGGCCAGGCCAGCCTTGCTGCTGTCTACGGTGAAGGTCTGAGGGACGTGGGCCCTCACGCTGCTCCCCAGGCCCGGTCCGGAGCACCTCACCTTGCTGGGGTCCACCAGCTCCCGCACCGGCACACGAAACGGACTGCCTGCAGCGCAGAACACAGCTTAGCTCTATCTGACGTCCGGCTGACTGCATGTGTTGCTCTTAATCACATAGCGCCGGGACTCAGCCGGGCGGGGGCATTTCAGAAACGGAGCGCCTTAAGGCTACTCATTTCCACTCCCTAAACTACTGTAATTAAACTCCACACATCACACCTTGTCCTTTCTGGACTTCTGGAATTGAAAAAAATGTGCGGCGTAATAGGATAACTGTTTTTCAACGTATAGAATTAACCGCTTGTCGTCAATGTCAAATCCTTCTCACTTTTGGCCTCCTGCCACCGACGTAGGGATGTGAAGTACGATCAGGAGTCTGCACACTTTACTTTGCACACAATTTCTATTGTATTTTGTATTGGAACAGTGCGTCTCGGAGATACGGAGATATCTGAAATAGACACGCCTATCTTTAGCGAAGCAGCGTGAGCTGCTTCTGGGACACTTCCAATACGCCCCGCGGCGCGTCTGTTGCAGGTACAAGCATTGACTAGAAGCCTCCGGAGGCCGCAATGAGCTCTGGAGGCCATGTCAGAGCCAGAGCGCATCGCACACGCGCAACACACGCGCCAGCTGGAATGCAGGGATAACGGTGTCAAAAGGCCAACATTAACGTACTGTAGAAAACAGATAACCTCTATTTGGACAATAAACTGTGGTGGATTCCAGGAATTGTTTTTTGTGTTTTTCTTGTGAGTCAAGTCAAACCTGTGACTGATGATGATTGCGCAACCCATAATCAACAACCCCCATATCCCACATATCTGATAAACCGTTTTTATATATAAGGTTTTGGCTTCTACAATACCCAAACATCATCATCAACTACATGCTCCTAAAACCTTATAACCGAAATGAATCCCATTATTCAAGGGAACATCACAAGTGATGTCTGGCCAGTGTTGCTATACTAATTTGGCTGGGGCACAAAACGGATGCACCTGCCTTAGCAGACGGCCAGTAGGGGAATATAATTGACATTACACAGCAGTTAATTACATTACATTACGACACTGCACTCAAACAATAGCTGTATTTTGGAAACAGGTGTTCTTAAGGGGCCTTGGGAAAAGCAGCTATGAAGCACTATATTATAAACGACGCAATCGTCTTCATGTAATTAATTTCATGGCTGACAGGATCCCGTACCTGGTATGGGCAGGCCTCCGAACGTGATGTTCACGTCGTACTCCCCGGGAGTGAAGGGGATGTACTCCACGCTGCAGCTGCCATCTTTGTTGTCTTTGCAGGACATCTTGGCCTCTGATGGACCCTCGATGGCCAGGCCTAGACCCCCGGTGCCAGCTCCCCTGAGGAAGAGACACGGAGGAAGGAAGGAAGGAAGGAAAGAAGGAAGGAAGGATGGAAAATATTTGCGGTAAGCTACTGTATTTGTGTCAAACCCTTTCCCTCTCTCAACACGTGTCTGTGTGGTATGGACCTGGTTTCCACAGTAAAGCGGTTGGGTTTGTTGACCAGGCCCTCCTCCAGACCGGGCCCGTAGGCTCGAACCCGGGTGGGGTCACATCCCTCGGTCACCATCACGTGGAACGGACTGAGCGGCGCGGGCATGTCATCATAGAGAACCTCGATCAGATGCATGCCTGAAAATTAATTCGGTTGATTTCAATTGATACATGTGTTATACACACTGAGCCCACCGATGCTTACTATAGACACAGAGCACATTTAAGTCCCACCCACACTATGGAAATACATTCCATAGTGCCATTGACATTGCCTTGCGCTAAATTAAGCTAACGTCATTTCTGACTTCTACCAAAGCATGTAAACCTACCTAAAAGCCGTTGTGTGACAGGATGCCCTACCCACCCTGTAAAGAACCTAGAACAAAGTTTGCATAACCTGTCAAACCCAAAGAACAAGGTTTTAAGGAGAGAAAAACACACACAGGGAACAAGACGTAAGGGTAGTACATCTTGTCACACAGCCTTTAGAAAGGTTCCAGTTTCTTCTGTAGAAGTCAGAAATGACGTC
The DNA here is from genome assembly GCA_026546735.1 of Forbesichthys agassizii. Lineage (NCBI taxonomy): Eukaryota > Metazoa > Chordata > Actinopteri > Percopsiformes > Amblyopsidae > Forbesichthys > Forbesichthys agassizii. The sequence continues at coordinate 4,103 of JAODLL010026121.1, read as the reverse complement.
TGCATAGCTTAACGCAATGCAATGTCAATGGTGCGCTGAAAACTGTCCCCCCTCCCCCGGTCGGTGGTGTAGTTTTCAGAGTATTAGTGTCTATGAATCTTCCATACTATTACGAATACACACAATCGGTTTTCATTCAAATGTCACAGGGTTGAGTATTTATGTCCCACAATCCACTGGGCTTGGGCATGACACACAGCCCTATCAGTAGAAAGACATCTGTCCTCAACATAGGGCCACCGGCTATTTATACCTCACCAGAAACGTCTGCACGTGCACGCGCACGGACACAATCACAATCATTCTCTCTTCTCCTCTAACTTAATCTCTCTGTCCCCCTTCTCTTTCCCTCTTTCACAGAACAGCTGGGGGGCCCTCGGCTTTTGCTTGGCCTCGTATTTCCTTCTGTGTTCATCAACTTCCCAAGAGCCAGCGCTAAATGCCCAATTCCTAATATCTCTTGCACTGAGTGCCTTCCCCATCCCCCACTCATCTCGCTTCTGGCCAGCCTCTATATATAATACATCCTTGTCCCGCATCTGTTTTAATGGCACTCTATTTATTGTGGGGGCCTTACAGAGGAAGACATCCTTGTGCAACTACAAGTTCAAGTGTTAAGGCTCTGTTAAGGCTATGCTAACCACAAATGCCTCTCCCAGCTCCCTCCCAGAGCGCTAGAAAGACAGAAAACAGAAGTTATTTGAAACCCACAAGGCTTCTTAAATCACATTGTGCCGCAGGTCTGGTAAAACATTCAAATGAAAACAGCCCCTCTCAATGTCAATGCTTAACCCTAGCGCTGCAAAAATACATTATAATATGACAGTTGGATGATATTAAGGCATACCAGTGAGTGAGGTAATTCTGCATAACATTCTACAGTTAGACTTAATGTCTCAGCTTACACTGAAAGTTGTTGCTATCTTAAAAATAATTATCTTAGACTGAAATGGGTCAAAATATTTAGAGTTTGACCACAATCAAATAACAGTCTAAGTCAAAGTCAAAACAAAGCAATTCCAAGAGGATTTGTCTTAAAATGTCATTCAGGACAGCATTGTAAGCATGCTTTAGAGTTCTCTCTAAACACACGTATACTTCACATTACAGTCGCGAATGGAGAAAGCAGCATTATTTAACAACCATAAAGAAACATATTACTGGGTCACAAATACAGTGTAGTCTACATTACGGTGAAAATCTAGTACATCTTTAAACAGTGTATATAATTTGTGTGCCATAATCTGCTGTCAGTTGGCAGTTTAAGGTAGGATGGTCTACCTACAGTATAATGGAGGTGGTGGGTGGAGAGGGGGCCTGTATACTACATCAGCCCTGTAGTAACAGTTCTACAGTAACAGTATGTATACATCAGTCCTATAGTGAGTTTATTGGGCAGTGCTGTCCCCACAAGGCTTCCGAGTGCCTTCTGTGTGTGTGTGCGCGCGTGCGTGCAAACAATATAGTGGTGTGAGCTAGTTGGTCTTATATTTGGGATTTTATTGCTATTTGAGGCACTAATGCTGGTCATTATGTATACATTACATTTGAAAATACCCCGTTTAAAACAGGGCAGGAGGTTATAAAAACAAATCGTATAACCATCGAGCTTCCACGCTTCCATTTTAAGACTGATATGTTTATCCTACTGTACTTAGTGAAAATGCTGAGCTCTGGCCTTTCATTTGCTGGCCGAGGCACTTTCCAGTATGATCACATTCCACTTTCCAGTAATAATACTGATAATAAATAATTGAGTACATTTCCCCATTACACTGAGGTCAGCCACACAACCCTCTTGATGCTGGCAGCTATTCCACTCCAGTCTTAAATAAACAGGAATACACACAAACACTGGGTTTGAACCTATACATTTGACATTTTGTCATTTTAAACGGGTAGGGTGTCAAACAAACCACACACAAGGATACATAGGACACCAAAGTCTTACCGTCCTCATAAGACGTGTACTCCACTCTGTAAGTCCCGTCTCCCTTGTCCGAGATGTAGGCATCTGTGTTGGTGCCCGACGGGTTCGTCACGCTGGCTTTAATGTGGCTGCCGCCGCTCTTGCACTGGGCGCGGGCGTCCACAACGAAGTGGGTTGTCACCTCACGCAGCACGCCTGCAGAGGAGAGTGCGCGCACGTGCGCGGCCGAAGGTTTACTATGTGCTTGTCATTATTATCCTGTAGCCTTCTGTAATGCATGAGACGCTAACTAGCTAACTCACCTCGGGGTTCGACGCCCGGGCCATAGACCTTAACGCCGCTGGTGTCCACGGCTGGCTCCACTTGCAGGCGTGCAGGGAAGGCGGGCGCGGCGTGGCCCCCGTATGCGACGGTGATGGTGTACATACCAAGGCAGCTGGGGATGTAGGTGATGGAGTATGTGCCGTCGCCGTTGTTCTGCACGTGGACCTCCGCCTTGGCCCCCGTGTCAGACACGATCTCGATGGTGAGCTCTGCCTCGCCGGCCTTGGAGCAGTCCACGGTGAAGGAGCCCGCCTCAGCCACCTTGCCGCGCTCCAGGCCCGGCCCGCTGGCCGTCACCTTGCTGGGGTCGAAGGCCGGCCGCACCGCCGCCTTGAACGGGGAGCCGGGGATGTGCTGCTCGGCGAACAGGATGTTGATGGCGTACTCGCCCGCCTCCGTGGGCAGGTAGGACACGGAGCAGGAGCCGTCGCCGTTGTCCTGGCACTCGATCTTGGCCTCGCACGGACCCTCCACCGTCAGGCCCAGGCCGCCGGTGCCGGCCCCCTTGGTGTCGATGGCGAAAGGGGCCGGCTTGCCCACCACTCCCCCCTGGAGCCCGGGGCCGTAGGCACGCACCTGGAGAACATGTGTGTTTACGTGTGCATACGTGTGCTATGTCTACAGCAGCGCTGCTCCAACAGTCAGACACATACAGTCATTTAAGAACCACATGTTGGTGTTAAACTGTTGGTGTAGCACTAAGCACAGTTGATAAACGTCCTATTTATTTAAATGTGTTGCTCGCCTGGATTGTTGTCATAGCATGTTCATGTATTTGTACTGCACGATCAAGGCAGTGCAATGAGTATCATGACCAACTTGTATAGAGTGTGCTGGTGGTCCACCGGCAGTGTGAAAAGCATAGCGGAGAAACAGTTCTGAAAATGTTTGCGCTTCAGCTCCGGATGAGCTCCACATGCAATGTGCAACTGGCTTTACACACATTTACATATAACCACAAAACAAGAATTATATCATTTAATATAATAATTATCTTTACAGATAATGTCATATAGGGCTGTGCAATTAATTCATTTTTGGCTCCTAACAGTTAGAAAAACGATATAATCAAGAAAAAGCTATTATTTTGCAGGTAAACTCTTTTGTCTTGTGTTCTAAATGACAGATGCATGCTCATTTAGCATTTCCCTTGCAGCCTTGCAGGGTGAAAGTCAAAGGTCAACATGAAAAGTCTTATCTTTCACAGTTTAAAGTGTTTCACAGTTTTTTAGGTGCATTCAATGCAATAACTTTGCAAAGTCAGTGACTCGTCGTGTTAAATTCATATGTTAACATCGTGATTTCAATATTGAGCAAAATAATCCTGATTATAATTTTGTCCATAATCGAGCAGCCCTGTTTACACAAGGAAGTCAGTACGCATTGTTGAAACACCACAGCAGTTACAGGTTACAGTACTGTATACTATATATACCCTCGGTTCTGACAGCGGTTACTGTGTGACCTGATACATAATGGCCTAGCATATGTGCTGCGGAGCACTCACAAGGACAGCAAAGTCTCCACAGCCGTAGCAATGCACCCACAGGCAAAGTAATAATAAACGATACAAGAGGCCCGCTGAATACAGAATGACACACCCTTTCCTTTTGTTCATTGGTCTCTCTCTCTCTCTCTAGTTATTCTGTACATTTCATCACCCACAAATCGTCAGGGAAACTAAAACATGCAGTGTTATTGTTGTTTTATACATGTAACAATTATACTTTATGTTCTGGTCATAGAAGGGACAGCCTTCACCAAAACTCACACAATCTCTCTCTCTCTCTCTCTCTCTCTCTCTCTCTCTCTCTCTCTCTCTCTCTCTCTCTCTCTCTCTCTCACACAC
>JAODLL010026100.1:0-24369 GCA_026546735.1 Forbesichthys agassizii | reverse complement strand
AGAGGTACAATTGTGTACCTTTGAGGGTACTGCCCCAGTGACAAGCTGTTGTACCCCTAAAGGTACACATTTTGCACATTTTTTCTGACAGTGTACCGTACGGCAAGGGATCGCTCCTGACCTCACCCTGTACCTACCGTGCCGGTATGCCGACTGTCATTTTAACTTCCTCTGTTTCGATAAAGGTGCTCTCCGTAATTTTCTACTACGACAATTACGATATCCTACATTGTTTAAATAATATTTTAAGACTGTTATTTCCATCTGAGCATATTATGTCCACACACCTTTTATAGTTTCTAATAAAGTACAGTATGGTAGCTAGTACGCCATTTACTTGCTGTCTGTGTCACCATAGTTACACGAGCATATTTCACTTTTTTTATGAGGTGACTGGTTTTATAGGTTCAAGGTCAAGTTTAGGAAATGGTATGGTCCACTGGTGTGTCTGAAATCGTATTATATGATTCTTCCAGAAATATATTATAATTCATTTTTTCATCGGGGAGGAGGGGGGGTCAGACAGCCCCCCGTAATTCTAACGATGACCCTCGTTACCTAGAAACATAGTGAATCTGCATTGCGCTGGCTGTGAGCTCTACGTATTTCAATAACAAAGAAGATAAAAAAAGGATGAATAAGATAACATCGGTTATATAAATAAAAACAATTACGGTAGGAAAAATGAAAAGACGTATGCATTTTAGCCATAGCCACAAGCCTTTCATTGCCAGGACTTTTTCTCAGCCAGTCGTGGGGGCTGCAGCTGGATGCTAAATGGAGCTGAGAGCATACTGTAGTCGGGAGGGGCAAGGCTACCATGGGCAGCTAGAGAAGCCCCACCCTCGCCTGAAAAGTGAGGTTTCAGTGACCCAGCCAGATAACGCCTACACGGGTGTACATTTTCGTAGTCAACAGTGAGAATAAAATATTTTTTAGATATAATTTGAATTGTGACATGAAGTAGACATATTATGTTTGTCTATTTAAAAGACAACTGTTCAAGTCAAGAACGTTGCAGTTTGTTGTAAAAGTATCATGTAATACTGTATTTAGTTTTTTGTGTAACCGCTCAGTGAACTACAGCTTTCACACACGTCACTAAAACAATTTTATTTTTTTATTGCTGCTTTGCTTTATTATATTTCCAATACAGTGCACCTTGCGTTTTGGCAGCTGAAAAGCGCATCCTGTTGCTCTCTAGATATTTAGAAGCATTTAGTCTCAAACGCTATTTAAATTACCTTCGACTGTACCGTTGATTTTGGAGTGTGCAAAAACACATTTATATATTTCACATCTCAGATGGAGCCGAAATAACTGAATAATTCCTCTGGAAATTATGATGCCTTTGAATTGGCTGTCAAGTGCCAATTGCGCAGAAAAATACATTTTGTTGTATAGTCTAAACCTCTTGTAAGATCGCTACAAACGATGTCGCTGCTCTGAGGTAATTTCTCAGGTAAGTTTTGCATATACAGTACATAAAACAACATAAACATGTTACATTATACATGACTGATATAACACCAATCACTTTTTTGGTGTAAAGCAGTTTTTGTCCAAGTTTCACTGCAACATCAACATTTTTCCTTAGTTCACAAATTAACAGAATGAGCCTATAAGATTAAGATGCTTCAAACAAGTAAACCACCACTTTGCCAAAGAGTGAGGTGCCTGGGAGAACATCTGCCACATTTCCAAGCTCTCCCACCTGTTTATCACGTGTAATCTAGAGAACTTATCATTAACAAACAGGGTCCTTGCATTTCACATTATGTAAACACATTTACATGTATGGAAAACCCAAAGGTATTTCTATTGAAGTGAATTGTTCACTTGTTGTTCACAGTTGCCTTTACTATACAAGGAACCGGGAGCATATACAAATCAAGAAACTGAATGGCTTTTGTTCAAGATCAAAAACATGTTTACAATGTATTTCCTCTTTCTTCTTATTGGTTAATTCAGTCGGCCTACACACTACATATGTTATAGAGAACTTAATCAAGGAAGGGATCAGAGGCAGTCTACTGTAGAAATGTCATGTTGATTCCAGTGTGGTTGCATTTGCATAAGCATAACTAAAGCTGGTCTGCTAGTCAAATAACACATTTAACTCATTGAACATGGCATCAAGGAAGGAAATACAGACTATATTAAAACATTACAATGTAGGCTACAACCCCATACTCCCTGATGTGTACTGTACATGGAACTGACTTGTACACAGAAAGCAACAATTTTCTTCAATATGAGCTAGTTTGTGATTATGTCCTACCTATATTGCCTGTCCTATCACTTATCCTTTTACAACTCATTCATATTCCCTTTAGTCTTCATATCAGCCTAGCCTTACCAACTGTATGTACAGTATGTAGGCCTCCTATGGGATACAGTTTGTGTGGAGCACCAACACAGACATATCCCAACAATGACAAGGCAAAACATCCCATTGTGTGAGACAGGGTGCTTTGTGAACAGATCTTAAAGAGGAAATCAGAAATTATTTCGCAGGTAATAAAGAAACAATGTCATTTTAGTTTCAAACACAACAAACAATCCCTCACTCACCTGAAAACTCAGTGTGACTGTGTCACCATGGTCACCCACAGCTCTCCCCTACCAGCCCATAATCAAAGCAGGTCAGATGAAAGAAAAAATTTACGAGAACTATAAAGTTCCATTCATGTGTGACTTATTTCACACACACTCCTAGAACATTTCCTTTACAGTACACACTATGTAATGTGCATTTAAAACAGGGAAGTGATACTTGAGTGGCTTGTATATAAAGGCCAGATAGGTTTGGTTTCCTTGGACACATAATGGCCTGCTGACTTCACTGTGTATTCCCCCAAGCTTGTCCTATTTCCTTGTGTTCGCTCATCTCCATAAAACCGATTTTCCTGAGCAGTCAGCGCAGTGATATATTAACAGCTTGGAGTCATGTGCACCTGATGGACAAGCTCTCCCGTTGCTGGGAGAGCTTGTCTACCAGACACACAATTGAATTTAATGACCACTGTATTACTATTTAATTCCGTTTAAAACAGAATACATAAGCATAGTTATCATGGCAGGTACATTTAATTTGAACAAACACACCCTGCCTGACCAACCAATACAAGAACATGTGACAAATCTCAAAGGATGCCATTGAGGAATAATTGCAGACTGAAGCTAATAGGGTGTCAAGAGGACAAAGGTCCGTTGTTGGAGCCTCCCCTCAGATACATTGTCACGTCACCTGGATTTTACGTTAATATCAAAATTAGCGAACAAAGAATTGACTAAATATCACCTACAGTAATAATACACACAGAGCCCTTCAAAACGCCCTTAGACAAGGATATACGCTGTCCAGTCTTATTCAGCCACTTACCTTTCAACAAAGAGTTTTGAGAGCAGAGCTTGGAGAGTTCCTGAGCTCACTGGGATGATGAAAGCTGTGGTTGCCGCGCAAACAGGCCTAGTGCGAGATAAATGGAGTGCAACAGGTTGTCAGGGCTTCTACTTCTGTGCTCTGAGTGACAGTGATCTCACTTGCTCTATTTGTTTCTTTCCCCCTATTTATCCCGTCTGTCTGTCTGTCTGTCTGTCTGTCTGTCTGTGTGTGTTAAGTGAGTTTGCCAAATCTGGGCTGTGAGAAGTATTTAAAGTAAGGGGGTGGATAGGAGGGGAGGAGGTAGGTGTGTCCTTCCTGTGTAGTCAAGTGGATCACCTCCCCTATGGAACAACACACCTGTGGGAGGGAGCACCTGACTATAGCTGCCCACACTGTTATTGTGTGTACACAAACACTATTATTTGTTGGAGTGAAAATGTGTTTCAGTTGCCTTCGCAGCTAATCTCTAGCTTCAAATCAAAGATGAAGTGTGAACTTTACTGAAACCCATGTAAGGACAGCAGCGATGTAGCCTACAAACCAAGGAAGTGAATAGTCTTGGTAAGTCACTGACTGAGTGTATTCTGCGATGTCAGCAAGTAACACAAAGCATCATCGCTTGCTCAGACTTTGACCTATTTGAAAATTGACATAGTTAAGATTTACTGGTTATTTTACATTTACAGTGAGTAATAAATGGCTGAAGACATCAGTGGTTGGTAATGCACTACTATACAGTATAACCTAACAAAATGAGCGATCTTGGATTAATTACACAAAGAAATTATTATGATTAGTTATGACTTTAAAAAAAACTTTGATTAAACTCTCCTCAGTGTAACATCTTTTTTTTTTAATGAAGTGTTTTCAAATATTTTCATTATTTTTAAGTATAGAGGGGTGAGAAGCAGAGCAGTATGTGACATAACAGTGACAAACAGAGTATATCAAATGAAAGCTCTCGATGAGCTCTTTCTACTGCCAAAAGGACACAAGTGAATTAATCAATTTAGAGTTATTTATTAAAATCCAAAAGAATACTGAAGAATAGTGAAAATACTAAGCCAGTTGGTGCCAAAAGGGCATAACTCCACATAAACCCCCCTTTTGGCAATGAGAAAGAATGGAAAGCATGTGGTAAGGAGTTTTTATGTTAGATTATTATTTTATCACAATAGATTATTTATTTTATGCTTTGTTCATATTGTCATCAAATGGGCCCATGCATTTATAAGAAATGGATGAAATGTTGGTACCAAAAATGCACGTGATTTTTTAAATGTTTTGGCCCTCCTGTAAAGCTGGAGACATGTCACTTACACCCCTCTGGTTCTCACCCCTCGAACTATCATCCTTGAAGATTTTATATTATGCTTGACCATTTGTTGAAGCTGTAGTCACTTGGATTCGCCTGTTAAATCTCTCTGCAGTGAGGCTGGGGAAAACATTTTCATCAGGAAAGTGCCTGATTGGCCACAAACTGTTTGTCAACACATTTATTTGTTGACAAAGCATGAAATATAATGCATACGTCCCGTGGGGGATCCTAAGATATCATAGACCCTCTCTAAAAGGCTTGTATGAAAAGTGCTTTACAAATAAAGTGTATTATTATTATTATTATTATTATTATTATTAATCATCAATGTGGTGCCCAAAATACATGGGCACCACAGTGAGCTATTGAAAACATACAAAATGGCTGCCTAAACAGTTAGCAATGTACATAATGCGCAGAAAGTACCTCATGAAAGCATGTGATTATACGTACATGGAGTGGTCCGAATACATTAATGGGCGCCCCCAAAAACACACAGCAAGTGAGCTGTTTCAATTCCAAAGGGCTGTCTAAACAGTTAGCAGTTGACCCATGTGGCACCAATCATCTGTTTTCATCAAAGATGGCTGAATCTTGCAACCGCATTTACAATGATCAGATGTCAATATCCTTTGTTTTGTTTGTTTGATAATTAAGTGACTGATGATGGATGGTTGAGGCAGGAGTTATGTGCGCGCTCCTTTCTTGGCGTTTCATCGATGACGCCTCGATGCCTTTGGAGGGTCAAAAAGTCTCAGAAACCCTCTACTCTGTCGTGCTGGCCTGCTAGTTCAAGGCCCAGCAGTGGTCTTGCCTCTATTCCTCTATGCCGCTATTTCTGCAACATACAGTAAGTCTACTAACTAACAAATAAGAATGAAAAGTTGCACTGATCAATGCGACATTGTTGCTAAAAGCAAATATAATGGAGGTAAAATGGGCTAAACAAGATTTCCGCAACAAGCACGTCCACATTCTCCACATCCCCTGCTCCCATACACAATACCAGCATTGGAAGGGCTTGATTCTTGCTTACCTTCATTTGTTAGCAATGCGATCATAGTAGCCATGATTCAGTGGTCTACATACGTCAAACTTAATTGACTCATACCCGGGGTTTGCCATATCCAGGACAATTGCTGAAATCTCATGGTCTGTAGGCACCGTAACATGCAGTATAAGATCTAATTTGAGGGTCAACTAGTCATTTAGGTGGTGCTGACATATCAGAGTATTAGCCTACATTGGATTTATATTTAATATTTTTGATGATTTAAACAAAATACAAAACATTAGATTTTTTTTTCCATTTGAATGAAAGGTCAAATAGAATTTTGACATGATTATCAAATGATGTGTATAAAACAGACATTATTGCCATAATGTCAAATTAATCCGTTAAATTCATCTCTATTTGCTTTTCTAGAAACTTAATGTTAATAGACATTTTATGAGAAACAAAGTAACCTGATGGTGTCAGTTCCTTAAATAATGAAGTGAAGGAATATTTCATTTTGAATGTCAGTGTGTGGACTTATTATTAATAAAGTATGTGGTTCGCTTGTCCATCAGTCACTCACAGTGTAGCTACCAATTAATCATTACTCACAGAAACAAAAGGACCAGTGGATAAACTACTGTATAAGTAACATCCACACCCAAGGTTGAGAAAGCAGTAAACCTCCAGCTTTCCATCATGAATATAAAGACCGAAAGATTGTTTTAAAACAAGCAGCATATATCCTCTGCAAAACATTACATTCACATTTCTAATCATGTGGCGAGATAAAATCATATCATAAATTACAAATTAAATATTATTACAAAGATGTGCTTTGAACTTACAGTACTTCTGGTAGTAAGAAACAGACAAACAAAACCCACTGGGCTCAAGCAACAAAATGATCTGTCAATATTTCAAACCGTATGCTCCTTTAAATGACAGTGACAGAATGTAGTACAGTACGTCTACAATACACAACTGTCAATCAAGACAATCCAGCTTGCTGATGCAATAGCATTATCAGCATGTGTCCAGCACAGCTGTAAGACCGTACATCTATAAAGGGTTTTGTGCATACGAGATGGGATACGGAACATAAAATTATGTGCTTTCTCTCACAGCAAAGGCTAGTTCCCACCATGTCTCCCACTGGTGTCCATGCCATTCTCCTTCATCTGTCCATATAGTCTGTTCCCAACCCGGGTCAGGTTGGCTGTTTGTCCGGATGGCTTTTCAGCTTGTGGAATTTGACGCTGTCTAGCTTCTCAAACCTCTTCCCACAGTACTCACAGGTGAAGCTGTAGTGGGCCTCAGGTTTGTGTTTCTTCATGTGCCAGTTCAGAGATGCCCGCTGCCGACATTGGTACCCACAGATCTCACATCTGGCAGAGTAACATTGGTGGAACAAGAAAGCTCTTGAGTATTTTAGATTCAGAATGTTGTTACGCAGAGGTAATCAATTCTATTGAAAAAAGCTGACTCATTTTCATTAATGCACTAAAGTCATTTGATGATTACAAAAATGTATATTCATATATATTATTAGGAGACTAGAGACATTGTTGCAAGGAGTGGAACGTTTACAATCTTTCTCATGTGCATATCTTGCTTGTATCAGAATGAAACCCACTTAGTGCATTAAGGGTGGTGCCAGTATGACTGAAAATGTTCAGCCCACACACAAAGAACTGCTTCAGGCATTAGTATCTTACTGAAGTGGTGTTTCTCCTGTGTGGGTCCGCCTGTGAACCTCCAAGTGATTCTTACGTTTAAATGACTTGCCACAGGTTTCACAGATGAAATCCCGGACACCTGCAAAGCAAAGACATTGCACTGATATAGTTTCAAATATGTAATCCGTCACACCTGTGTTTACATATGTTGTGCATGTACAGTCAAATAAAAAACAGGCAAGGGTGGTATTTTGGGTCAGCACAATACCCTTTAAATCATTGAATTACTTCTAAAAAAGCAAAACATACAAAATAAAATACATACAGTATATGTATACATCCATAAACACAGCATATACCTGAATGTATGATCATATGGCGATGTAGGTGGTTCGAAAGATAAAACTTTTTCCCGCAACCTGGATGAGGGCAAACCTTGGTCCTGCCCTTCCTGTGAACAAGGTTCACATGGTTCTACAAAGAGAGACAAACATAGCAACAGGATTGCTTTAAACGGATTGCGGTTGCTTAACCACAAGGGCGACAAATACTCCATAACAGTACATCATACAGTAAGCTTGGTCTTTCACCTGGAAACTGCTAACAGCTACGTAGACTTGACTGCAGCCGTCGTATGGACAGTGGAACATCTTGAGCATGCCATCATCCTCGACAACAGGGCCTCGTCTGTTTCTCTTTGACCTCACACTGCAAATACAGAGGTCTTTAGAGGTCACCATAGTCTTTAGACCTCGCCTGCCCAGTCTCAAAAAATGTGCAAATAGTTGAATAACAAACGAAATGACAGGGTGTGGCTCCATGCACCTTTATGTGAACGTCAATGTGTGTATTGTAAAAATACTGTAAAGAGGCATAGGAGATTAATAAGTCCTTATAGGCGAGTCTCGCCACTCGGCAACGATCTTCCGTACATTAAACGTAAAAAGCATTTTTTCGACAGTTTTAAATTCCACTACACGCGCAAGATTTCGTGACACCGAATTGGCTTAAAAGGTTATCCGTTCTGCAATTATAAAGCAGGCGATTGGCTCTTCTGGGGCAGAGGCGGGACATGTTCTTCCAACTGTCACCTTTGGCGTTTCAGAATTCTCCCATAAAGCTCTATTCAAAATTCTCGAAGTGGCATGTCTCCTCTATATATTGTCTCTGATTACGTGCTCTGAACGGTGTGTTGGCCGCTAACCTGCTCAGGCTCCTCTGCAGCTCTCGCTCACAGCCGGATGCCAAAGGCTCAACCGCGGCCTGGAGCAACAGCTTGTCACTCAGACCTAATCAGGAGAGATGAGGCACCATCCATAGATGGCAGTTATTAACATAAAGTGCTGAAAACCGGGGTTTTGTCATTGTAACATACATGTACGTATGCATGTTCTGTTAGGACGTGTAGTCACAACGACATAGCAACAGCGCTGAGCTTGGCGGACCTGTGATGGAGTCCTCGTCTTCCTCCCCAGTGTGGAGGTCAGGGTCCGGCTGGCAGACTTGGTTGTAGGTCAAACCCTCGATGACAGTGCACGTGACTTCCTCCATGTCGTCCCCTGACATGTTCAGATGGATGCCCTCTGACGCAAGAGCCTCATAGCTGGGGCCGGTAATGATAATCAACTGGGAAAAAGGAGTCACATGACATAGTTACACTGCGTCATAAGGAAGAGAGCTTTGGGCCACCAGAAAAAAAAAAAAGCACAGTTAACCATTAATAGAAATGCACAAAACAAAAAAGATACGTTTATCGCCACAGCAAATAGCTACCACAATGAGAAAATATTACATTAAAACAAACACTAAATTTTTATCTTATCTAAAATGCATTTATGTTTCCATTCAGTAATTTTGTTTTGAAATCAGCAAAACCTCAAATAGAAATACCCCAAGTACAGAGTTCAAAACAGTGACGTGCTTGTAAAACCTTTGAATCAACCACCAACCACCACTACATAAGGAAGCACAGACTGTTATGTAGGTTTTGTAAATGAGTGAATGAATGAATTAATCTACGTATGCTTTACTTCTGTCATGGCAATGATGGCCCATCCCAAATTGGATTAAATGACAAACCAATAGAAAAAGTACATTGTCTTCTCTGTGTAATTTGATATGCATTTTAGCCCTTATAACTTTAGTCAGTGTCCACTTACAAAACTAGTTGATCCTGTTATCCAGTTCCAATTCTGTTCATACGGTAGTCATTTCCTAGGATCATGTTCCCACCCAGATACCTTGTAACAGAATTGGCGCATATTTATGGGCAAGGCCAGCGGGATCGTTGAACACAAACGCCAAACAATATCCCAATAATTTTGTTTGACACACGGTGTAGCGGGTGTGTCAGTCAAAAGTGCTCGTTTGGTGTCAATTCAAACCAAATACACTAGGTGTCTCTACCTGGTCTGGTCACGTCTTGGCACAGATGCAGACATTGTATGGTAGTTTGGCTTTAGGTGAAGCACAGACTAAACTTAAAAATCACACATTGTGTATGTTATGTTGGCCTATTTATTTCATGACTAATGTACCTAATGACTACGGTTCATAACCTTTTTAATCACAATATATACATGTTAATCCTTGTCTTCCAACATAACAAAGTCAATATGTGTCAATACATACAATTTGGTGACGGGAGGTTTTCTGGTCTGGACTATTGCCGTCAATTATATTGGCAGTTTGCAATGACGACAGCCCACACCACTACTTCAGATAATGTATTCATTCTAATCAAACCCTTTTACAATTGTACCACCATTACGCCTGATTACTGCTGGAAACATGCCCCGAAATGAGCACAAAAAAAAAGCATACACACACACAACTAAGAATGACTCGTTGCCACAAACATAGCCCATACATTCTTCTGGTAGACCTACCTGTGAGCCTTCCAGAGTCGCCCTCTGACCTGGAATGTCACAGCTGGCCACCACAGTCTGTAGAGTCTGGGCGTCAAACAGTTCACTCTGCTCTGGCAACTGCATAGGCAGTGGCAGCGACAAGCATGGGGCCTCAGAGACTGGCTGGACAGAGTCAGCCGTTGCCCGGGATGCAGACTCCTCCTCAATGGGCTCTTCGTCACCATCATCATCATCATCATCATTATCATCAGGTGCGGATGCAGTCACCGCTATGCAGGTGCCATGTTCAGTTGACCCCACACCTTTGTCACTAAGCATTTCCCTTCCTCCGCCTCCCAGCTGGTCTCCCTGTGGAACCTCCACTTCCGTCTGGATGTGCTGTCCGTCCATCTTCATGTCCACCCCCCAGACAGAACTCTCTGTTGGGGGGCCATCTCTGGAGGCGCCCATCGTGCCAGGGAGGTGGCTGAGAGCTGTGGTCTCCTCCGCGGGACTCCTATTTGCGTTGCGAAGCCCACACGCATCTGGATTCTCCCCTGCATCTAAACAATAAACAGCTGAAATTAAGTTCAGTGGGATAATAATAGGCAAGGAGACAAGTTCAAACTTAAAACACACTCCTAGATTTGGTTACAGTACTCCAAGAACCACACGTTTCAGCCCTAGCTCTGTGTTTATGTCATGAAACGTGTGTGTGGCTGTACTGTAGAGAAGGGGAGACTGAACATCGTCTGTGGTTGCTTACTTATGTTCAAAATGGTTTACCGCTGCTGAATATACGTATGGTAAGTTGTTATTAGTTAGTTATAAGTTGTTGTAGACACAAGTAAACTAATTTAAAAACAACCTTTGCTTTTTGTGTACCTTTGACATGTTTGTGTGAATCTTTTTCCTTCCTTCTTCGCCTGGTGACAATTATTGTATTCATTTGCATGTCTGTTCTCGTCATGTCTTGCATTGTTCTCTCCTCTTCACATTCTCTGTTGAACTCCCCATCGGTCTCTGACTCACTAGTTTCTCTGAGAGGTGAGAAAAGGTACTGCACAAACGAGTGGTTGGCTTCACACTGCCAACATGCAGCGGTGGAGAAGCCAGATTGGGGCTGGAGCCCTCCTAGTTGTGGTTCACATGTGCAGGTCCGGGAGTGCTCCTGATACCAACTAACCAGGCTCTGGAGACTGGACACACGCTCCTTCCTCCCTATGACAGTCGAGTAAAAAAACAGTGGAATTACTGGAGGTTTTAAAATCAAGATAATGTCCTATAAAGAAAAAAATTCATGCTCACCTTTATTCTGTTTTAATGACACTTCCGGGGAAACCTTCTTCCTGATAGATGGAACATGGCTGTTGTTACTAACTTGCTGACATATAACCTACCAAACGCAATCGTTACACAATCGTTATGTCATGAGTTGCATAGTGCATTAGTTTGCATGCACAGCAGTGCTGAGCAGACACTAGGCATATCATTTAAAAAGTCATGATGCACAGTTTGCGCCCTAAAAAAAAGGAACTGCAAGACTCCGGAGTCCTGCAGAAATTGTTTCCAACATATATCACACATTGCAGGCAGCGGGAGACAAATAATGGCTATACGGACATACCCGCAGTGCTTTTGCTGATATTTCTCGCCATATATTGAGTTTAGTAGGATTAGATATTCAGCTAATCCAGCATCACTTAAACTAGTCCGCCTGCGTAGCTCACTCCAGACCTTGTGAGATTCTCCCAGGTAGACTCGCCGCACATCGTACTTCTTCCGCGATTCGAGGCGTCGCTGTGCCCGGTCAGAGTCTGTCAGCCTGGGTCGACCTCTACAACGTCTCATCACAGCGCTCATATGGTCTCCGGTTTGATTATTGTCCAGACAACCATTCAGTTTCGCATAGCGATTCGCCATTTTGGCGATAACATTTCTGTTGTTGTGAATCTCAGGATTACGGTACGGAAGTTGTCATGCCAAGATGTACAGGAAGTGTGCATGCAAACGCGTCCTGTAATTGTCAAATATGGGAACTTTACAACTTTCACGCCTTGCTGCAAAGCACAACGTTAATGCACACAGACGCGTAATGGAAAAAACATTTGCAGAATAACATTATGGCGGAACATAAAGAGGAAAGTAACATTTTCCGCACGGAATGTATATATACACGGACACCCATGCATAACAATGCAACCCTGATGCAAACAAACGCGGGAAACGTTTTCGCAATGTTGACCCATTTGATTTAACGTTCGCCCTGCAGCATACGGTATGGCCGATATTTTGACATTTGTATTTAGAGCTTGTATTCCACAAATTTCCCCCAAAAAGGATTTAAATCTAATTTCTCCGTCATCGTCGACATGTAGGACACTTGTGTTGGGTGATCGCAGTGTCAATCACTCTCTGCTGCTATTTGCGGGTGTAACTGCTGCCTCCGAGCTGGGACTGAAAGTAGTCTTCTTCACCCCAACTCAGATTCAAAGTCTTCCTGCTCCTCTACAAAGCAGCTGCCTTCCTAACCTGACCCCGGATAGCCTGAAGGTAGTCTTTTCTTTAACTATAATAACACTTTGAAAAGACTGCGTGTTTTTTTTTAATAATCTGAGGAAGCAAGGGGAACGCGGTTAGTGTAAAAAATAAGACCAATGAATGTGTGTAGAAATAGATTGAGCTCAAGGTGGGGTGGGGTGGGGTGTCATGACATGCTTATCTTTCTGTTGATCTCATAATGGAAAACAAAGATAAGACAAGAGAAAGGAGAAACATCACTTTATTCCAGGATTTTCTATTACTAGTACCACATATCTTTTCACAACAAAGCAATTCACATTTTTCCCCCTTTTTTTTTAGAAAATAAAGTTCTCTTATCCGAGGACAGTGGAGGAGCTTCTCCACCAGGTGGCGTGCCTTCATGAGTCAGTCAATGCGTCATCCACACCTCCCTCCTTAATCATAGTTGACAAGCTGGAGGCCTACCTGCCAGGTCCCTGGGGCAGTGGACACAGTGGGTTCCACCAGGGGGAGAGATCCAGCGTGGCTCATCTCTCAGCCTTGTTGTGTGATACAGCTGCCTTTTTCACACAAGTCCTGGACCAACGGGCCCCGAGCTTGGCGCCCTGCCGAGTCATTGCCTCATTCCAGTCAGACGTAGCGGGGCAAGCTGGTGGAGAGCCATCAGGTCCAGACCCCATCCTCAATGTCCTTGACCGCTATTTCCAAGTGCGTTGTACCTTAGACAGAGACAGAAGCCATGCAGGAGTAACGCAGGAGGTATGGCGTGTTTACCTGTCCGGGACAGGCATGTCAGAGGTCCAGTGTGGGGAACAGCATAAAGATGAAGACCAAGAATGGCAATTGGCCATTTTCCCTGATGGCAGAATAGAGTTTACATTGGTTTAAACACGTCCAAGACAAACACTGGTTCACTGGTTCATTACATCTTTGTTTTATAATACTTGTTGAACATGTTTGCTTTCAGCACAGATGAACAGAAAAAGGAATGAAGTGATATCTGAATAGACAAACAGTAGACTTTATTCCAAAGATAACCAGTTAATTGCATTATTCTGTTATAGTTACATGCAAGCCAATATATAAGTTTATTTTATTTATTAAACCATTTGTGCCAGTGAGGTAACCTTCATCACCCCCCTCCCGGCAAAATGTCACGTGAGTGCTAATCTATTGCCACGCCTTATTGTCAATCTTTTTAAGTAATTTTTATGTTAGCTGTTTAGTTATCTATTCAGTCAACAGAAATATCCAACTGTCAGTGTCTTCCAAGTGTACTTATTAATCTTTTGATTGAACATGGACTCCCATTCAATTATAGTAAACAAGTAATACATGAGCTTGACATTAATTATGTTTTATACATTAATGGAATTAAAAATATACAGCATGAGAATATTTGACGCTGTACACTGGAGCAAACCCTAAGTGAGACCGTGAAAGGTAGGAATATTAAATATACATAGTATTACCTTATTGCGAGTAATCTGGGGGCACTTACAACTTTATCCTTTAAACTGTTAAAATCGAATCCTAAAATTGCAAATATTATGTTAATGCTGAGTTACTGACCATAAGGAAAGCTTATTCTATTATTTATAACTTATTCTACAAAAAAATAGTAAACCATACAGCATGTGATCAAAAATTGGTGCAGAAGCTATTGTGGGTAATAATACAATTTTGATTATTTTAATACAAATATAGGTTATTTACTTAATGTCTAAATATTTATAATTAACCAAAACATGGAAATATATTTAGTTATATTCAGTTTGGATTACATGTTTAGTGTGTGTGTACACATAATGTACTGTAGGTGGCAGTACATAAAACAAACTGACATCCTTGAATGTACAAAAGAACTATATGCTCCAGAGGAGAGTAGTAATACATGGAATGCCTCATTAGAAGGTAGACATTGCTTTGCTGATTTCCTGCACTGCCTACAGTAGCTATCTTTTCATAATTGCAGGAATTTGTCATTTTAAACTAAAATACAATTACAGAATGAAATGACTGAATTTCCTAAGTGAAAAGCTTTTGATAAAAATGTTTAGTTAAATTATTTTATTTAGATTATGTAGTCTATACTTTTTAATAGTATTAATTATTTAATTGCAATTTAAGTTAATTATTGCTTGTACTATAGCAACAATGCCTTATAGCAATATAGTTACACTAGCAGTTAAGTAAAACTATTTACAACCCTTTATCTAATTTGATACAAAAATAAAACTAAATAGCTAAATTACAGTGATTTAAGGATAGCTGTCCTATGAAAGCAAATTTAAACAATGTTTTATACTGCAAATTGATCTTGCGCAGTGTTATTGTTTTATACGTTTGCTGAGATATGACTTATTAAGAGTTCAGTCAGAGCTGTACATTTTCATTATGTATCACAGTGTACAATATATAGGTTTATGATAATAGTAATGCTTGAAAGGAAACAATGTCAATTAGCTGCCTACCCTGACAAATTTGGCATTGATGAATTAAAGACATTGGCATAGGAGTACATAATGCCAGGTAAATATTTAAAGGACCAATCTGCATCATCAGTGTGTACAAAATATACAAAATAGAATACATGTCCATGTAATATGGACATATAGGGGGCCAACTCACTGTTCATCTGATAATGACCAAGGGTCCTCTCAAATAAATGTTACCACTGAGTATATTAATCTAATATTTGTCAGTTTATAAAAATATATCAATAAATATTGATTTCATCAATGCACATGATGGTGTAGATAATCCAAATTACAGACATAGGCTACAATAAAACTGACAGACATCTCTCTATATATATATATATATATATATATATATATATCATCACATTATCAGTGGTTAAGTAACACTACAGCTGCCATATACATGTGGTACAGATGAGGGCTTATTTTCATAAAACTGTTTATGCAATACTTAATGTTAGATGACAGGTTTGGTGACAGGTATCCTCCAAGTTGAATTTGCATACAGAATGCATATCTTGGTACCCTAACCCTACTTCAGGGACAGTCACCAAGCTTTCACCTTAGCCTTAATCCGTTCGTAGCTTGTGGCTTGGCCCGTCTCCCAGTCAACATGCATAATTGATGGCTTGCTGCCTTGCTAGCATGTGTCGCCTGTTCGCAGGACTGTCGTTCTCATAGTCATTGGCGTAGGTGACCATCTTCCCGATGTCATCGTTACGGCTAGAGCTCATGGGGCTGTAATCCATAGAGACCCCAGAGTCTGCCACTGCCATGTAAGTGTACCCTGGTCCCTTGGGAGGCCAGTTGTGGTTTGGGTACTCAAAACTGCACTGGGACGAGAGGCGGCCCGACCCGGAGCTCTGCTTTAGGGAACCCAGGTCCGAGTGGGATTCCGTTGAGGCCGTCCTAGAAGCAAAGAGCACCTCCAGAGGCTCGTTCTCTTGGAGAATATCATCCAGGTGCTCGTCCCCGTGGCGGTTGTTCCCATTGAGGGTGACGTAGGTGTCCTGTAGCTCCAGCAGAGAGGACTGGGAGCAGGGAAGCGGATGCTGGTGGAGAGCCCGGAGCTGCTCCATCAGCCAGTGGTTGTGAGGTGTCTTCCTCCATCCCTCCATCAACGCTGCGTTTACCTCACTAAACCTCTTCTCCTCGTCCTCCTCTCCAGCCATGGCAACGGCCAGGGCAGAAGCCTTGGGTGTCACAGCTGGGTTCGGCAGCGCGGGGCACAGGCTGAGCTCCGACAGGACCTCCAAGGGAGAAGGACGTTCCTCGGAGTACAAGAAGGATGGGCTCACCCAGACGTTGCCGTTGGTCTGGCCTAACCACTCCTATGGAAGAGGAGAGCAAATAGCAGGATGACTTGTCGAGCTCTGCTCTTTCTGACCACTTTGACACATGCAATAACAGCGTGGCGTTTGGAGTCATACGCATACCTGAAAGTCTCCCCCATAAACAGTGAAGAGACCTTGAAATTTGCTCTCAGGCTTTGGAATGACAGGCCAAACCTTCTTCACGATAAACCTGAAAATTAAATCATATATGAAATATGCAACCGGAAACACAGGAGAGTTACTGAGCTAGGAAGGCATTGCGGTGGTGTGTATGCTGCTTGTGTACAGTTTTGCATCTGACTGACCTGCGATGAGAGAGGACCACTATGATTGACAGCAGAGTGAAGATGAGAGAGATGATGACACTCAGCGATACAATGAGTGGATCCAGGTCTGGATAAGACCATTTAAATAAACAATATTAGTATGGCCTCATTCACATGTGTCCATGATGTGTATTTCCTTTGCCAAATAGACCGTAAAAGACATCTTTGTTTTGCTATGCTTGCCTGCGGGGAGAGTCTCCATGAAGACAGGGTCGGTCCAGGCACTCCAGAAGCCACTGTAGCTAATGCCATCCAGCTTTACACGGACCCGTACCTTGTAGTGGGTACCTGGCTGAAGGCTTCTGATGAGCAACTCTGAACTGGCACGGACCTCCTCCACCTTGGCAAGGCAAAGGAACACGGCTCAGCTATGCATGCGTATGCTTACAGTGTATTGCTGTTTATAAAAGTACTCTATAAGTTAATTATGATCAGTTTATCATTACAAAATGCTGGTGTGGCTTTTGCTGAAAGTGGTTTCCCTCAAACCACAGCTTTCACTGAAGACAACATGTCAGTTCTGCTCCAGCATTACAGTATGCATACCCTGTGCAGTATACTACATATGGAAATACCCTATTTCCAAAATAACAGATTTTAAAATGATTGTGGACCTGCCCATTTATAAAGGATTAGTAAGCGATGCTAAGCGAATACACTGTCAAATTCACAAGCTATCTCTTTGCAGTCTGCTATTTTACTGTTCTTTTTGCCTGCTGAAATATAATTATCTGGTACTTCTACAGAGCCCTGGCTCCGTAAATAGGAACACAAACAAAGTGGTGCAGACCGCACACAATAAAATCCTATCCTTGGCAAAGTGTTTCCAATGTGTGTGGGGTGGAGCTAAGGAGGGAGCATTGAATGGAAAAGTGTTTTTAATTTTGAACCAGTTTGAATACTTATTAACAAACTTTCTCCAGAATTACTTACTGTACCTTTTAAGAGGTGGCTCAAATGTACTTATTAACAAGCTTTCTCCAGAATGACTTACTGTACCTTTAAGAGGAGGCTGAAATGTTAACAAAGTTGTGAGTGGCCCATCACGGTGCATTGTCATACCTGAACCATGTCGCTATCCACCACAGCGTAGCTTACTTCATACATCATGCTGTCCACCATGTATTTGAGAGGAGGGGGCACCCAGCTCACCCTCATCTGGTCCTGTTGGTCAGTCCTGCTCACCGTCACGTTACCAGGAGGGTCTAGCAGAACTGTCATGGATGAACAAGCATGGCTTATTATTAGACTGGATGTTAAGGGTAAGGGAGAATGCATTTGCTCCATGTAAAAATTCCTTAGTTACACCACTAGTTACATTTGCGTTACTTTTCCTGAGATATAATTAGATAATAGCACAAAGACAGCAGCAGATGAATGTGTCAAAAACAATACTTATTTGCAAGTAACTATACATACTTGTTTGATTAGTAACTTTAAGATTACATTTAGGAAAGTAATGCGCTGCCTTTCAGACAAATGTTAGGTGATAAGAGTTTGCGTTACCCCCAACACACACATCCAACCACGTTGACTTACAGTACAGTTCAATGAAGAGGCTGCGGTTGTAAATCTGCACTCCTTGGCGAAGGACTTGGATGTCCAGTTGGACAAACATTTGGGTCCGGTCCAGCTGGCAGAAGTACAGCCTCTTGTCTCCTATGGTAGGCAAAGCCTTCAATGGACACGTACTGCTGTTTTCATTCCTGGTAAGGACAGACAAACAATAGACATGGCTCTGAAAATAAGATCAGTGTGCACATAGCGGTGTGTATACACTGCCATTAATGGCACCCACTGGTAGCTGTAGGTGAAGGAGTACTCTTCGACAAGGCCAGCCCGTTCCTCATCCTCCACCCAGAAGCAGGTGAAGTCTTTCTTCCCCTCAGCAAAGCATTTGGGGTTGGTCGGCTCCTCGTGCAGCAACAGAGACACTGGGAACAGACAGCAAGTTACAGGCTAAAGGAAATGTGCCTCTTTACAAATGTAATATGCTGTATGGGATATTACAATAAAACGTTAATCACTACATCCAATTACTTGGTCAAAACTATAAGCTACAAAATCATTGCAGATCATAGCTGTAAAGTAGCCTATCGCTGTAAATATGCTTTAACTTTAATCAATAATCTTCATAATTAAGGAAAACAACATAGGCTATTATTTTCTTACCTTTTCTTTCGAATTTATGCGCGCCTTGGAGAGTAGAAGCCACTTGGGCGCAGAACAACACACACAGCACCACCGATCGGTTCAGGTTATCGTATGTCATCCTTTTGTCTGCTCTACAAAATCTAAATACTTCTGGCGTCTTTTGTCTGGCTTCATAACTGAAGGACAACCTGTTCCAAACGACTCCGTTCGCGCTCCTGCTCTGTGACAGCTTGTCTCTGAGATACCGTGGACAGCGCAACACTGTCGACCGCGTGTAATGATTGAGATAAGGTGCATGAGCTGAACATGTTTACTTTCTTCCACAACTCACGAAAGAGGTGGAGCAACGCTACACCAAAGTTAAAATTGGTGCACGTACACTCGAGTAGATTGTGGCGGTAACGCGCTAATTGATTTGCGTCAAATTGAGTGAGGATCAGTAGGCCTATACGACCAACAGTAAAGATAACATTTTCTATTTCATATTAAATCAATAGGCCTAGACATAGTGTAATATAACAAGTATAACTCTACACACTATATGGTTAAATAAGTCTATTTTTCAGCAGTTAAGTGAAGGGCCATGTGCAAAAGTAACGAAACCACATGGAACAAGTGTGTTTTTACAACTCTCGACTAGACATTAACGGCTTCTTATCAACACACCACACAAATATGTTTTTCTCGTTGGACCCGTTATCTATCAGTCCCCCTTCTCGTGTGATAAGTGGGGGCGTTGCGTCGCCTCCTCAGTGGCCTAAAAGAAAGCCAGCGCGTCTTTATAGGAGCTGGGCCCCGATAAGGAATAGGCTACTGATGTAATGTGAGACATTGTTTTGCATAATGACGACAGTTCGCAAGCCAACCTCGTAAAATTCACAAATCTGACTTGAATTTTGACATGTTTGTGCTAACTTGTGAAAATGAACCTGTAGGCTTCAGGACACCCTTGTGCAAAAACAGCCAAATTATGGTGCCCATATGTAGGCTATAGGCTATGGCTATATGTCAATTACCATGAAAGAGAGCACAGATAGGCTAACTTGCCTAAGTGGCAGGAAAAGGGGGACCAGTAAACCCGTGTTGGTTCAGAGGGCAATGGCAGTGTGCGGTTTTCACTGGTTCTTCAGATAAAACATAACAATGACCCAGGTCTATTGGAGAAGCCAGTATGGGAGGAAAACGTGCAGCAATAAATAAGTCCTATGTGTCACAATTGTGGTCACAGTTTACCTCTTCAACTGATTTAAAACAGTGACAAATTACTTCCACACTCCTTTTAAAATATTAAATGTACACTTTATTTTCATATACACATTTCAACATAGTCAATGTAGCCTGTATCGTGGTTTTCTAAACAATTTTCATGATCCAACACATTCAGAGTCTACATTAAAGAAGAAATATTTGACACAAAGTTGTTCTCCCCACTTTAAGAGATGAATCCAGAATGAAAGACAAAAAAGAAGGGAAAAGGAGGCCCTTATTCAAAGATGTACAAATTTGTACAAATTATAGAGGCAATAAATCAACGAAGAAAACTGAAAGCCGTTTTTTTCAATATGCGATTGCACGCCATTGTTAACAACTAT
This sequence comes from Forbesichthys agassizii, assembly GCA_026546735.1. NCBI lineage: Eukaryota > Metazoa > Chordata > Actinopteri > Percopsiformes > Amblyopsidae > Forbesichthys > Forbesichthys agassizii. Next base: position 3,726 of record JAODLL010026100.1, on the reverse strand, counting down.
AGCATCAGAGTTCGTCACAATATAGCATGCAGCATTTTACGTATATGCCCTGTAGCCTACAGTATACATGTACAGTGTAAGCGAACAAGAAGAAGGTGTAGGTAACATATTATGTGTTGGTATTTAAATACAGTTAACACAATTCACATGGTGTAATACGGTTTCTGTGTTATAGTGGTTCAATGTTGAGGGATGCTACTGCAGATGAAACGTTCACAACTGGCCATAGCTGCATATCTTTGAATTAGCAGCACTGGCTACAGATAAACAAGGAGCGGGTTCATTCACGACAGGTTAGTCGGGTTTCAACTGTCTGTTGAAATAGGTTATTGCATAGAAACGCGTGGCTACTGTTATGGTACACAAGTCGTGGTTTACCCTTTTTGGAACGGTCTGCCAGTATATCCTAAACATGGACAGGAACATCAAAATAGATAAGGTTTAATCATGTAAGGACATCTGTTAATGATTATACCAATGTCTCAATATTTCTCCCAGTCCAAAAAGTCTTTAAACCATGATTTAGTTAAAGAAGGGTGTACCTCTGAGCAGGTACATTACATTATGTTATGTTGTAGGCTTCAAAACAGCTGTATACTGCATGTACATTGCTAGGCCATGGCTTAAAAAGGTTGAATCAGCTATCTGATTAATATATAAACTTATCAAATCAAAAACACCTCTCCCGACCCTTCAATGCCAAGGTGCATTCTCAGGAGCCACCCCCCCCCCCCCCTTCTCAAAATGGCGTGGTGTGGTGTGTTCTGCACCACCGTCTTTGTTTTCTCAATTCCAGAGCCAGGACTGTGTAGAAACCCCAGATTATTTTTTCAGCACTCAGAGCGAGCAGCTAGCGGCTCTGAGTAGATACTCGGTTAAAATGCCAAAAAGACATTAGCTTACAAATAGCTGACGCCACCTTTAATAGCGCTTCAGACAAGACAACAAAACATTCAGCAGATATAATAACGGTGACAGTTTTACAGTAACAATGTGGCATCCAGCGACACAAGGCAAGAGTTAGGGCCACTCTCCTTATGCATCAGACAGGCATGGCAGTATAATGTGCAGTCAAGGCCTTAGATAAATGTTTCCTCATAGCTCTCCTTCTCCTAAATCTAGGCACATACAGTATGTCTTTACAGGCACTTTCACAATATCAACAATAATAATAATAATCTAGATGGTAAATCAAATGACATCATGCAGTAGGCCTAAAATATGCTATATCAAGCCAAAAGGTGCACTTAGATCCACATTGTAGTGAGAGCATGGATGAAGAGGAGCTGTGTCGGTAAGGGTGCTCGATAATTCACTGAAACTCTAATGGGGAAATGTGAATTTATAAAAAATAGGCATATAAAAGAAAAAAAAAAAAAAAGGTAAATGCTCCCAAGATGGTTTTTCTAGACGATTCGACAAAGCAATATTCAACCAAATTGGAAGGAAACACATTTTTGGCATTTAAGGCACATGACATGAAGCAGCATTAAAAATTTATTCATTCTCGAGAATGCTTGCTAATTTAAACCTCAAATCAAAAACATCTCCCTTCAACGTCATAGGGTGAATCTCCGCCCCACACTTTGGAAACGCATTACAGACTAGGATATTCTTGTGTGCGGTCTTCCCTACTCTGTGTTTCTATCTGTATAGAAGTACCAGATTCCTTTTTCCTAATGCACAGAGAACCGTAAGATAGCGGACTGTGAAGAGATATTTGGTGAATTTGAAAAAAAAGGTAAGTTTACAATCGCTTACTATACCTTTAATCAAATTAACATCACTCAAAGGAAACAACAAACAGTTTGTTTTGTCAACTTTTTAAAACTGCAATGGCAATGGAAACTTTAATGTTTTTGATGGCCTTATGCTGTCATGCATGTGTGCACTGTGCAGAAGACCTGAACTATGATTTGTGGTTTTCTTGTTTGTTTGTTTTTTTTTGGGGGGGGGGGGGAATCAATCATCTTATTGGCAGTTAAAGGCATGACATTAGATGGTGACAGACTGACAATAATCCAATCCAGGTGCACGCATACACGTTACCAGACCACTATCAAAACAAAGAACAGAGGACCTCGGACACGCACACACACACTCTGCTCAGGATGCAATTTCTCAACTATGTCTTTATAGAGAAAATTCCTCCGCGGCGCCTCCACGTTGAAATGCATTGTGAGTTGATGTGAGTTGTGTTTGCCACTTTACTTTGTTTATGTTCCAATATATGGAGCAGTATTTGATTGAGAGAGAATGGTAAGACATATGTATTAGTAGCTTACAATTAACTTGCAATAGCCAAATTACCTTTAATAATTAAAATTGTATATAGGACCTTTAAAATGTCTCAACAACACAAAGAAGCAATGGGGAAAGGGCAGCACCAGAATTTTAGCAAATGTGAATATTGAACTCAGGTTTGGTTGGATGTAAATATTTTAGCAATTTGGCTATTATCAAAATTTTAAATGTATTTCACAACTGAGTAACTGGCATATGGTACATGTTGATTGTCTTTTATAAATGTTTTAATATAATCCAATTTCTACAGCATTACAAAAGCACATTCCAAAAAAACTGTAGCCTAATAAAAAAGGTAAGAACATCAATAAACCAAAACCCAAATCCGGTGCACCGGTTACACAATGAATCTCAACTAGTAAAACGGACTCCTGATGCATCTGATTCTAGCCCAGTCAAACAAATGCTTTTATTTTCTTTTTAAAACAATTATGCAACAAACGCAGGGCAGGAGACATTTTATGACTAACAGTATGGCGGTTGCTGTGGGAGGGGCCAGGTACCAAGGAGCTATAAGGCCAGCGAGTGCAACAACACAGAGGATGTTGCAGAATGTACTGTACGTGGGTAAGAGAGCAACAGCTAGAGAGAGAGTGGGCCTCCTCTGAGAGGGGGGGGGGGTTAGGGTTTAGGCGTGTGCTATCATCTGTAAAGGTCATGAATCTCCAGCCTCTCTACCGTTTTGAAAGGCAATAGGGTGACGTGAGGGTGAGCATCGACATAATCCAATGTATTGTCGCGCTGTATCGAGATGGCAAACAGGCTGAACGTGTTTCGTTATTATTAAGACAGCTGTGAGCACTGACTGACAGCTGAGGGCGTGCGCTTTAGGGTTTAATACCCCTTCCACATGTAGAAAAAAAAAGATCTGCGGAGGGGCTTTACCTATCTGTTGTATGTATGCATATTCTGCATGCGTGTGTGAGGGTGTGTGTGCGTGTGTGTGTGTGTGTGGGGGGGGGGGGGGCGGGTGGGGGAGAAGGAGTTAACAACCACACCCACCGTGGCTCTCTGGAGCAGACTCCTGGAGGCCCTGGCTCCTGTGGTTGGACATGAGGTTGGCATCTCCGTCCATACTCTCGTTCATTTTCTCACAGATGACGTCCACCAGGCGCTCAAACACCTGCTTCACGTTGATGTTGTCCTTAGCGCTGGCCTCGAAGAACTGGAAACCTAACGAGGGTGAAATAAAGGAAAGTTAAGAGACAAATGGTTTACATTATGGGATGATTAAATGGAGTGTAGCGGCAATGGTGTTTTTTTCCCCCCCACACATTCAATTATTTCACATTTAGACCATTGCTTTTATCCACAGCATCTTACAGCAGAGCCATGGAAAGAGAGTTACCGTAAATTCCGGACTATAAGCCGCTACTTTTTTCCCACACTTTGAACACTGCGGCCTATACTACAGTGCGGCTA
>JAODLL010026090.1:0-24372 GCA_026546735.1 Forbesichthys agassizii | reverse complement strand
TCAGGTGTGTTGAAGCAGGGAGACATCTAAAACATGCAGGGCTGCGGCTCTCCAGGACCAGGGTTCCCTACCCCTGATCTAGACTGAACTAATATACCTTTGTTACTGTTAAATTGTTATAACACATAAACTTAAAGGAACTATGTATGATTGTCTGCCACTAGATGTCACATTAAGCACGTCAGCATCTAAATGTAAAGACCTAAAAATTATTTGTGCGCCAGACACACACACACACACACACACACACACTAATATGCACGCGCCCAGACCAGCTATGAAAACTAAGAATGGAGGAGCTCAGATTACTTCAGAGAAAGTGTGATACCATACCAGACATTATTACAAGAGTTGTTTGTTGTTACTGTTTTACTGTAAAATTGTCTAAGTGTAAATTTTTGTGTGTTGTGTGACATGACATAACATTATAGAATATTGTAGTACATCGGTACAGTGCATATCATTATTTTCCTGCTAGAGATGACACAGTAGGACAAGTGTCAAGTTCATGTCAAAATGTTTTATTTATGGTTCATTTTGTCATTTGATTATGATGTAAATAATTACTTTCTGCACTAAAGATTGTACAAATGTATACTGAGCTCATGTTATGACTGAATATTCCAATAACAACATACCAACACCAGCTTATCACCTACCATTTGTCTAATTATTTAGGTGATGGAGAATACTGTTTCTTGGCTTTATGTGGTTCTCATTTTAAAAGTCTTCCGGCTTTACGAGAACATGTGTGACGCCACACCACTGATGTCTTCAAGGGACGTTCATTGCATATGTTGGATGGAATTGAGATGGTTGCTAAATTGCTCCTTAATGTGTTAGCTATGGCAACTGTACAAACTCTTTGGCACTCTTTGCTTATCTTGCAAATGAATCTTATCACGCATCAGCTATTTCTTTAGGCAGAATCTAGGAATAAGCTATCTTTATTAACTACCTATTCTAAAATGTTTCAAAACCACAATGTTGTTGTAATTAACAGATTTGTTGAAAAAACATTTGATTATACAGTATTGCTTGCTTTGAGCAATTGCCCTCCAAGCACTTCAACTTCACACACCTAATGATTTTTGAGGTTCACATAAAGCGAAAATACAATCAACAATCTTTAATACTATTTCAATCGGCACTAGTTTTTCTATCGGCACATACGTTCACATGCACAATGATGTAAGTGACATTTGCTGGAAATACATATTCTAGCCAGAGAAAAAGGGCCTAAAATGGTTTACAATTTCATGCACTAAAACTAGATTCTTCTTCTTCCAGGGTAATAAACTAGGAATCATTGTGTGTGTGTGTGTGTGTGTGTGTGTGTGTGTGTGTGTGTGTGTTAAAGAATATTTCAGATTCTTTCCTACACTATGTGTGTGTTAATAAATGGAACATCCTTTGTATAGGCTTATCTGTGACATATATCTTAACTCAAATCTATAAAGACTGAAAGTTGAAGATGGACAGACATGAAAAGTGTGTTCGTTGACCTCATGGTGGCACTATAAGAGCATTTTAAATTTGTAAAGGCCACGATTCTCTCCCAGAGTTTGGAAATTTAGAATGAACAAACTCTCTTCTACCATAGTGACAAACCCATTGAGCAGTGTGGAGAGTTAAAGCAGGACAGCTGATTTACGCTACCACCTGTAAATCTGTCAATGTTGGTGTGTGGGGGAAGTAATAAACATCATCGTTTACTTTTATAGAACTCCTACCCCCATCCCCTCACATACACACACACACACACACACACACACATCTGACATTTTTGAATTTCTGACATTATACATTATATGAAAGCCTATATGTGCTAGTTGGAGCCAAATGCTCTGCACATCACTTCATAAGTTGCATCTGCAGGCCAGCACCTGTAAACTCTGTGTGAACCAGCATGACATCCAGGAGTGTGGTGTCAAAGTTATGCAGATTATAACAAAACTCACTACACATGACCCAAGGGAGGATTCATATGCAAGCAGTTTAAAAACGACCACATGGTGGTGCTATGATTGGCATATCATTATATTATTAACAACTGGATGCAGAACTGTTTCATTTAGCATACAGTACATTTTAATGCTCAGGCATAATGCATTATTCAATTTGTCCTCTTGTAGGGAATGGTGCATGCATCTGTAACATCTCTCTGTGTTGTTGTAATTGTAATGTTGTTTATAAAGTTACAAAATAAATAGGGTTAGGGTTAGGGCAAAATCTTTTTTGCATGGCTCACAGTGAGGGCCAATGGTCTACTGCCAATATAACATTCTACTAACCACGCAAGCCAAGCAAAGCATTACATTCCTAAAGAGGTCAAGAAAATGCTTTTCAGCGCTGTCAAATATCAAAAGTAACGGCACAAACAATGCATTTCCATTAACACTACACTAACTAGAAGTCTACATACTAGTTTCAAACGTGCCAGAGCACATGTACTCCAAACGCATTTGCACACAAACACAAACCTGTGCAAGGAATGGTGTTCAGACTTATTACCATTCCAGTTTGGTAGTCTGTCTTAGTTACACACGAGGTTATTGATTTCTCTCCACTCAGCGCAGAGCTAAGAGAAGGGCCTTCATTCCCAGGCATTGTTAAGATGCAGCAATGGTCCTATATCTGAAAGAGAGAGAGCGAGAGCGAGAGAGAGAGAGAGAGAGAGAGGGAGGGAGAAAGAGAGAGAGAGAGAGGGAGAGAGAATGGTAGGGAGAGAGAGGGAGGGAGGGAGAGGGAGAGAGAGAGGGGGGGAAGGAGTGAGAGGGAGGGAGCAAAAGCGTGAGAGAGATGGGGAGAGGGAGAGGGAGAGAGAGAGAGATATATCTAAGGCAATGCTGGAATAGCTGTGCAGCCTTAGATGTGATGCATCTACATGCTGGTTTTTCAGAGAGAAAGAAGTGCTGGAGTGTGTGAGTGATGGAGAGATTGGCATGTGCAGCATGGCGTGTGTGTTAGGATTGCCTGTGTTTATGTGTGTGCAACAATGAGTGTTGTTTTTGGAGCATAAATGCATGTATGCTCTGTTTGAGAAGTACCCTAAAATAAAGAATTTCATGTGAGTTTGCATGGAAAAAGTGTTATTGGAACTTTGGGAACATTTGCATTATATCTACTGAAGTTCATTCATGTTATTTGGTTTGCTTTAGCACACCCAGAGCCACAAGAAAGTGGGTGGCTGGGTGAAGGAAGGCCGGCTGGGGTACAGATTAATAAAAGCAAATTAATACTCAGCCAAAAGGGTAAATCCAGAAACAAATCCAGTAGTGGCCCTTTAATGTAATGAACTGGACCATTGTCATATCATCTGCCTATTGTATTTGGTGTTGTTTATACAACATATACGCAGTTAAAGGTTTATTTTGTATAATTATATTATCTGTAGGAAGCAATATGTATCTGTAGGTCCCTGCTAAACAGCTATAGCACAAAAGAGTGTTTTTGTCATTTTGAAGAGAATATACTCTATAATGTATAGAGCGGGAAAAGAGGAACTAAACAGGGATAAAATAGGGGAGACCAAAGTGAAACTCCATGAGAAAAAAAAAGCCATGAGATCATGTTTGCACTGATATATAAGATATATTATGAGAATACTAGTGTTCTGTCGAGTATTCACAATAGTGTAGGCCTACATGCAGTACAATGTGGGAATCCATAGCTAATTGATGTTTTTAGTAAAATCTTGCAGGAATTCCAGTTATACTTAGAGCATTGCTTAGGCCCTGATACTCATCACATACAATTTCAGGCATCCTTATATGTTTAGTTAAATATGAAAAAACATAAGCACACAAAGACAGTGTGAATAGCCTAATTGTAGAATGTCTTGTTTTCTTGATCTGTTATAAGCTTTCTTATACTATAAACCTTTTGCTGAATTAACAGGATAGAAAATGTGATATTAAGCCAGTAGTCAAAATATTGTTGTGGTCCCATTTCAATAGATGTTTATAAGGAACCGTATTTTTGATAACATTATTGCTATCACCACCAAATAGATTAATCTAATTTACAGGACACTGTAAATACTACTTTACTACTCTAAAACTAAAACATTCTACATGAGCTATATCAACCCAGAGTGCATAACTAGGCATTCTAGTTAGTAGTTGGTATTTGAATAGAACAGAAGAACCGCCTCGACCTAATTGGTTGGGAACATCACGTGTAGATGAAACTTGCGCGTCGATCAAACGAAACTACTCACCTCATTGGTGCGCATTGTAAGGGGCGGTCTCGTTCGCCTGATATATCTTTTCAGGCAGCCCGTTGCCTGCAATGATTTCTTGCTGGTGAGCGGAGGCAGGCGAGCCATCGTATCCAATGTTTCTCCACAGAGCTCACTTAAGTCATCTTCCCCGAATAAAATACTGTGCGCTCCAGTGAAAAATAGTCGGGTTAAGTCGCTGTAACGACTTAAAACGAGACAATGATCAACACGATGGAGTGCGCGGTGGACGCGCAAAGTCTCATCTCCATTTCTTTACGGAAAATACACAACTCCAGGACGCAGCGAGGGGGGATCAAGCTTCACAAGAACCTCCTGGTCTCCTACGTGCTGAGGAACGCCAGGCAAGTGTACATGAACGAGAAGTACGCGGAAATCTACCGCATGCAGCAATACGAGGAAGTCATGACCGTGTGTAACGAGATCCAGGAGCTCAACCCGCTGGATTTGGTCGAGGACTGCGACGAACAGCCCGCGGACTGCTGCGGGAACGGAACGGCAAGCCTGTGCGCGTCGCTGCCTGCTCCCGCATGCTCCGCGCCCGTCGGTCCACAAAACGAGGATGTTTGCAAGGAAATCGAACCCTCATATTACAGGAGCTGCTGCGTGGAAGCCTACCCTGTGTCTAATTGTGATCTTTCTCTAGGAAACAATACCACCAACAGCATCCACTGCAACAAAACCACAGTGCTTGATTTGGACACGCACGTAGTGACCACGGTGGAGAATGGTTTTCTCCACCAGGACTGCTGCGCGCCGCTCCAGTGCTGTCCGGGCGCACTCGCGCAGTCCCCGGTGAAGAAACGTAAGGTTGACTTTGGCTATTACTTATCCGACGTGGAGGAGGTGCCGGATTTTGCGCCCTGTAAAAGAGCGAAGTACGAAGACTGCTCGTACTCGAACTCGGACTGCCTGGACACGTCCAACATATCGAATCTAATCTCGATATTCGGATCGGGCTTCTCGGGGCTGGTGAGCAGGCAGGCGGACTTGGAACAAGCCCTGAACGGACAGTTCTGTAGTAAGCAAGCCCTGGCGAGCTTGGGCGCATGGACTAGAGCGATCGTGGCGTTTTGACGCCAAAGCAAACTAGAAATGTTTACTTAAATGAAATTGTACAAAAGTTCTATCGAGATCGACTTTATTTTTTCAAGAAATGCTATTTAAACATTGACCAGTTCATTATTTTTACTTGTTTTCAGGAAGGGGAGAGAAAGTTGTGCCATATGTGTCATGCGCGGGATTTTTCCCCTTCAAAACAGAAATATGTCTACAGGACACAGTTGTGAATTTTAACGAAAGTATTGATATTTCGTTGCCTTAAGTCTAACGCACACTACTGCTAGATATTATAATGAAATGAAAGTACATTGGGAATGGTTGAATGTCTCGCTCGCGGATCATGTCTTTTTATATTAGATCTGTCCTGTGGAAAGACGAAATGTAGTTTTATAAGACTCGTGTGGCCCTGTGTAGTCAGATATTTGAAGAAACGGCAACGATTCACTCTGTGGCAATATCACTGCTTTTGTCGTATCTCCTCTAACATGGTAAACAAACGTGCAGCTATTTCTAAGCTCTATATTATTGTTTTTGTTCCATCTATGGGTTAACGCACCTATCAAAACAACATCCGCACACGGATCTCGAGGCTTTGGCCACATATAAGTGACACGTGAAATACTAAGATCACACTCAAATTTCCCTCCTAAACTCTTGGGTACATTAACTCTGAACCAGCTTGGGGCATGTCAATTGATAAGAGTGCCAAAACCAATTTAGGCCATCATTCCTTGTGGGCCATTTCTTACTTCAATTCCCAGCATCCACAATTAACTATTCCAGGTATTTTCAGTGTTATTTGCTAAGCATAACCCCGCCCCTCAATCAAAGTTGTTGCCCAAGTAATTACAGTAATTCATAATTCCAATGTGACTTGGTTTTGTGAGTGTTCTTTTATCTTCTAAAAAAGATCTTAGTCCTTTTGTTTTAAAAAGGAAAACTCATATTTTAGCCATAGCCTACATCCATGCATTATATGAGCACTATGTGTACCAAAATAAAGGAGTTTTCAGACGTTCTCTCCATATTTTTGTTGTTATTCTTGTATTTTTGTGCATATGAAATTGTATATCACCGGGTAAAACTGTTTTAGAAAATATTTGTTAAAAATTTATAATCTTAATAAAAAATTAAAACTTCTATCCTTACTTTCTTGTTTGACTGCCAAACACATAGCTGTAGCCTAAAACATTAATGTTACACACAGTTTACAACCAATAGCTTTTTATTGCAGTCAACATATTCATTAAAAATAAAAAATAAATTATTTATGTATAAAGCACATGGTAATTTATTGTAAGAACAACAAACTATGCTTAATAGCACCTGAATTATTTCATATATAGGCTGCTAATAAAACGTTACAATATTTTTGATGGTCTAAAGCTTAGAAATAACTAGAATGGCACGTGCATAGCCTATAGGCTATTTAAGGTATGGCATTTTATCCCCTAAAACTTGCAGACTTGTTATCTCAGCTATATGCCACTTGGTGGTGTTCTTCAAAATCAATGAATGAAGGTAGACTAGCTATCAGAAAGCTGTGTAGCGACACCTCGGGCTGACCTCGCCTTCACACCCTCCCCCCCACCCACCCCCTTGACACCCACCCTCCTGCCTTCCCATCCATTCCTCCCCCCACCCTTCCGTCTCAGATCGTTTTTATGCCAACCCGAAACCTCTCGACTCCTCTCAATTTGAGGTTTCGCTCGATCCAACACATCACAGATCCCCAATGCTTTTGCAGCTCTTTCAACTCTCCGTGTTCAACCTGCGTTTCTTACCTTCATGCATTTGTGCCGTACGTAGCTTTAAATGTGTTGGCCTGGGGAGATGTCCAGGAGATGTCACGTCTAGGTTTTATGATTCGTCTTATCGAAGTCATTTTACTATTCGTGTTGTTTTTAGATAGGCTATGGGCACAGGTTAGTATGGCTACTAATACATCCAGTGTTTGCACACAACTCGCATAATGCTAGATTAAGGGAATGTATTTTAGGTAGCGGCTTCATAATTATGTTTTTCAATAGCACGTCGTTCTGAAAATCGTTCGTTTGCGCTGCTATATAAATATTTTTTAACCGAGAAAAGAAAACCGCATGAATAGTTGTAGCTTTCAAAAGTGGCTGCTTTGGGTTCAGCTTTGAGTTCAGATAGGATGTAGAGCGAGCGCCTCCACGTGGAATTGGACAGAACAACACCCAAATATAATAAGTGATTTTTCTCACCTTGTGCATTATTTAACAAGCTAACAACCTACGTATTTCCCGGTTAATGACCAGACGATTTATCTTTTCTTAGCTACTGTTCTTATCTATTTGCATTATCTCCTCACAACAGAAGATTTGCAATCCAAAGAGTTGGGGCAGGAGGTGGGCATATGTTGGCTGTTTAAGTAGAATTCTCATTGGGCAGAGGCCATATAGTGTTACAACTCTCAGTCAGGCAATTGAATACTGAAGTTTGGAATTTATATTTCCATCATATAAAATAAATGCAGTTCTACCATCACTTTCTAAATGACTAACTCAATTGTATGTACGTTTATTTGCTGGGGTGGAGGGTAAAGCTGCCATCCTTATCGTTACAGAACCTTGTGGTATTCCAAATACCACATCAGCGTGCTGCTCATTTCTATCCATTGTCTCATTCATTATCTGGCATTGAGTGACAAAATTGTCAGTTAACATTTAAAGGGACATAGCCTATGACATAAGCAATTGAGGAAGGATTACAATTTTATTTTGTTGTTGTTATTTCGATTTTTTTTTTTTTTTTTTGGAACAAGTTCTCTCATTATGACTAGAGGCACTCATTAACTAAATTCAGTCTTCTAGCTCCAAACGTGTGGGGCAGGCGTGGCATTTTTACATTTGATAGCTTGTTATACTGCCACCAAGAGGCAGATGTGCACCGTCTTCTAATCAGTTCACCCTGCCCTTCCCAAATGTCAACATACAAATGTGATCTAAGTTATTTCAGATGAGAGAATTTCAAGTTAGAGTCTCTCTCTCACACACACAAACACACACACGCAAACACACATGAATTGGACAATTACACTACCATCACTTTTGTACATGTAGGTGTAATACGCAGTGAAAAGAGTGTTGAACCCCAATAGCAGACAAAGTACAATAATATAGGGGTGTAAGCTATACAAAAAATATTGTTTTATAATGGCTGAATGAACATAAACAACCCACAACCACTGGTTTGAGTAAAAGAAGATATATTAGGGCGAATGGTTTAAATTAAAATTGCTCTGTGGCTTGAAATAACGCAAGAGCAATTTGCAAGAGAAGGCTTTACAGTATGACTACAATAGTTGTAGAATAGAAATGATAGGCCAAAGCTGTTAGATATTGCTCAGGAGAATGTGGAAGATGATGACCTGCTGCAGAGCCACATTTAGTAATAGTGTAACAAGGTACGTGCTGTGCAGTGCAAGTCAAGGTCAACAAGTAACGCTATAGAAGTCCTCAGAATAGTGTTTGTCGGTGACAGTATGTCAATCACTTTGGATCTTTTATCCAGAATCGATCATCCTCCAACCTATAGGTGTCTAGAGGACCAGTTGCTATAATGTTCTATGTAAGTATAATGATGGCTAGTCAGGGATAGCTAGTTATGAGAAAGGCTTCAATGTTCATATTTTAGTTGTTAAGTCATATGTTAAGTTGAGCAGCTATATGTACAGGAACTACAGCAGGTACAAGTTGTAAGAAACAACATACTTTGTGTCAGAAATTGTTATGTCTTGATGAACTGCCTTCAATTGAGTGTGAAATTTGAGAATTATAATTTTTCAATCTTTGCATATTTTAGAATAAAGTCAATGTCTATCAAGTCTGCTAGTGCAGAGATGCTGATGTTGAAACCCAATGAACATGTAAACAGCATACAGTAGTATTTATGTATATGCAATATTTATGTAATATAATACACATATGATGTCAGTGATGATATAAAGGTAAACATACGGCTCAAACCTCTTCTGTATAATATCTAAGTATTATGAGTTCCATATTTCATTACATTACACACAATCTTCCTTTAATTCATTTTTTCCCCTTATAGAGGGGTGTGTTGGGGCAGAGAGCAGCGTTCTTAACATGGTCAGGATGCTGCCATTCTCCACTAGACTGATCAGCAGCAACTGGTGAAAGAGTGTGTGGGGCCATGAGGGGGGAGAGGAATGCAGCAGGCCTGCTGACGGCTGCTCCAGGCTGACACAGGGAGGGGGGAGGGGGAGGAGCCAGACAGCCTGGCCCCTCAGCTCTCTGGGAACACTCACAGGCTGCTCTGGAAAACACAGGATGTGGCCATGTAGCCAGGCAGTGTGGGGGTGGGGCCTAATGTGCACGCACACACGCACACACACACACACACTCACACACACACACATATGCACACACACACATGCACACACACACACTGCTATTCCTTCCTTAACTCTTGCCTGCCTGCCTGCCTGCTTGTGACCCTCATATGTGTTGTGTTGAAGATGGCTGGTGTCTTACATGACAATCAACATTCAAACATCATTCCTTATGGAAACATATGCCTTAGTAAACACGTACATGTCTACAATATACAGTACAATAAATTAACCCTAATTAAGTCTTCATAATACAAATAACCGGTGAGAGTGCAAACTACAAATAGATGTCTCAGGGCAAACACTATATTTGTAGACATATAGCAGAACTCAGCGATCGCACGCCCTTTCCTCAATGCTAAGTGGTTTGCATTGCTCTCTACTCCTCCCCATAGAGATCTTCTCTACCCCACACCCTACAGCTACATAAACAGTGAGCTGACGAAATCATCTGGGGTTCTCAGGGATCTATAACACAATTGAGGAGTGTGTATTTATAGGCAGGGGAACGTTTGCAAACTTTGAACTCAAAACAAAACACCTCTCCCTTCCATACCATATGGAGTGCTTCCCCACACTGGAAACACATTGTGACGCCTAGAGCATTGTGTTCACCACTTTGTTAGTGTTCATATTTACGGAGCCAGGGCTGTATAGAAGTGCAAGATTTATAGCACGCACAGAGAATGCTAAATTAGAGGAAATATTTTGTGAATTTGTATTACAATCACTAACTACACCTTTAAAGCAAATATAATGTGTTCTCCAGGAGCATGACATTTCAGTGCCCTCTACTGGCCAAGTGCAGCAGCCAACATGTGGGCCTACATGTGTACACTGATGGAGATCCAAACACATCTCTTACAAAGCCCTCCAGATAAAGCAGGTATTCTGCAGAATTTAGTGACGCACTGTTATCCAGACAGATACATCTAGGAGTAACCAATCCTGCCTCCACCCATCAGCACAACATGTTTCATGTGAAGAGGGTCTGTGGTGCCAAAACATTTGAGAAACTCAGGTGCAGGTCAATCAAACAGCATAAGGCCATTGTCTCTCACCATTGGGACACAGAGGATTACAGTGCAGATTTTTTTTTTAAAGTTTAATGGACAATGCCGGACAATTTATTTATTCATCACATTTGTTGGTGTATATTTGGGCCAAATACACACGAGTGAACCTATACTTTATGTATTTACATAAAACTGCAGTAGGCCTAGATGTAAGCATATTCATTTCAGATGGAGTTATTTGTGTATTGTGATGAATACCAAACAAACTTTTATTAAAGAGCCAGCTTTTTAAAAAACAATGCCTATATGATGGCAATGGATTTACCACGTTCACAGTTTACTAAGGTTCTACTGTATTTCACCACAACATTTGCTTACAGGAACACTGCGAGACAGACCGTTTCCCACCAACGTCACTCCAGAGGGCTTGTCTGAGCAGGGATAGAGCCCAACACACACACAGACATGCTCGCACACACAATTGCAGGGCCTTGCATGAGAAGGGATTGGGGGGAGGGGACTGAAGGCAAGAGGCAATGGAGGAGGGGGGGTCAGCCAACAGTCCCTGGAGGAAGAAGTGATTCACAGCAGCATGTGGGGAAGGAAGTGACTCATATGGGCCTCACACACACACACACACACACACACACACACACACACACACACACACACACACACACACACACACACACACACACTCACGCAGCCTCAGTTGTGCAGCATTGCGTGAGAGAGAGTTGTCGGTCTATGAATGGCAGAATTAATGTTACACATGAAATATGCAGGTTGTGGATGGGAATCAAAACCATTATCAGACAACTAGAATTACATTAGGCTACTGTAAGAATAAATGAAGCTGAGAGCTGCAGTGTTAAATATACACACATACATACAAACACACACTCTTTCATTGCTGTATCTCTCATTTTACTACCCCATTAGACAGAAAGAATGTGAGAGACAACTGCAAGACTGTTTAATGGCCAAGTTAAGACAAGGAGAATGTCGGGGAATGGGGCGGTTGAAGGAACAGGACGTTGTTCATCCTCTCCCTCCTTTTCCGCTCCAAAAATAATAATAAAGTATAAAAAATCATACATATTTCCTGCTTTAATACTGTGCCACAGGACATACTTCCGTTTCCTGGACTAAATTACGTAACAAGACATTCTTTCTCAGTTGCAAACATAGACTTATTAGATTGCAAACAATTGCTAGTAAAGTAGTAAAATGGGGAGTGGAGCAGAAACGAGCAAAACCTTAAAATCGCTGATGTGTTTCATGAACACACGTTTTTCAACAAAAAACTGTCTACAAGGTGAGATGAATTTATAACAAAATTGGACTAATCTTAAAAACTAGCGTGTGTACAAGCGCGTGTGCGCAAAGTGAGGGCCGATGAGGTACAGACTGTAACGACACATTTACACACCAGATGTCACTGTTGGCTTTCCCATGGCAGTCCATATAGCACTCTGACTTTTACGTAGCAGTTACTTAAGTTTAGCATTGACACGTTTACTATTTTCCTCTTTCTCTCTTTAATTATTTTTACAGTGATATGGTGTTAATAAAAGTGTAATTGTGAATTATATGCATTTTTCTCAAACAGGACTGAAGTTTAAAACTGCATGCATTAGGTGGCAGTATGCAGCCTTTTGTGTCAATCTAACTCTATCGTACTGTACTGTAACCCAAAGAGGAAGAAGAAGTTGTGCGCTTTGTGTGTGGTTGTGTGTACCCTTGCCTAGATCTGGCTGGGAAAGTGTGTATTTTTGGTGTTTGAGCAAAGATCTACGTTTGTATTGGGGGCGTTTCTTAATGCAGTATGTGGGGTATTTTGTCCAGAACGATGGTAAGTACCTACCCTGCTGCTGTTATTGTAATATGATTAATAAAGTGACTTTAATCCATAATAACACATTATCTGCTGTCAAATTCTAATAGCCACAATATAATATAATTCAATCGAGCTTTCTTGTTTAGCATATATGACAGTACCGGTAGCTTTTGATTATCGTACGGTACCGTACGTAGTGTTTTCAACGTTCACGTTACCGGGTACCTACAAGTACCTACCAATATTAAGTCAAATGTTTAATTTTTAGATTTGTTAATTATAATATACATAAACATAAAACGTAAACCGATCATTTTGATAGAAAACGTTATTCCTACATTACACCTGACGTAGGCTACTACGTGCTGTAACAATGCAGAAGTACGGTACGTAGTCTGGATTGGCACATAAAACCTGACACCAACCGTAACCCTGTCAAAGTAGTCTTCACCATATACGGTAGACTGTTTAAGATCATAATCATATGTTACAGTACAGTATGTCTGTGTAATGTAAGGTTGCTGCCCAATAAGTAGTTAATGATGACCTAATCCACCTTGTGTGAGATCAAAATCGCTCTTGTAAAGGCAAATCCTACTTTATTACTTAGTATTACTCAGGCCATTTCTCACGTCACACATTTGTCTAGCCATAAAGTCACAGTAGTGCTGGCTGGCTGTATTCTATAGGTCGTATCGGCAGTCCTTAAATAGTCTATAGTATCGGTCTACGTCACGTAATACCTTTATATTTATCAATGCATTAACTTAACTACCGCTGGTTATATTGTAGTAAGTAACGCCAGCCTGTAGACCCAAGCTTCTATAGAAGAGATTAGTACAGCCAGTGTCACTGGCCTCTTGGGCATCAAACTACCCCAACAAACATTGAGTGTGTAAAAACACATGCTCTATAAATACACACAAATATAGCTACAAAAACACTGACCCTTGACACACTGAGTACCATGGCACCCAGACCACTTCTTGCTGAAGCAGAAGCACACTTTGATATTTGATGGTGTCCTGGCTCTCACCTCTGCACACTCATGGGTACAATATGTGGAACCACAAATCCCACAGAGCTTGGGACACTTGTCAATCATGTGTGTCCAGAATAACCTTTTGTAGTTAAAACCAAAACATACCCCCTGCCCACCCAAGCTTTCATAGGCTCACAATATTGTCTATTGTCTGCCACACCTTAGTGGCCAGTGGTTTCAGACATCAATAATAAGGCTAAAAATATGGGTTCTGGCGGTGCTCTAGTAATGCTATCAAGTAGTGTACTTTGTTAAAAGGTGAGCATGATAACACACTCATATTGTCATATTGTCATATATATAACAGGTGGTGTTATCCTTTTACACCATGTTTATTTATGCCAGCTATTCCCTTTTTAACTAAATGTGAAGAGAACCCATGAACATGGTCATTGCTCAGGTGAAGGTAGGGCTGGTGAAACCCTGTGGCCTGGTGAGGCCTGTGTCTGTGAGCCGCATGGCTGGCCGTTACCTGGCTCACCAAGAGGGCTTGCCTAGGCTCCCCGTGCCGCCACTGCATCAGACCTGTGAGCGCTACCTGGCTGCGCTGGCGCCCATAGTGGAGGAGGAACACCTGCAGCGTGCCAGGGAGCTCCTTCGAGACTTCCAGAAGCCTGGTGGCGTTGGCGAGGAGCTGCAGAGGGGCCTTGAAATGAGGGCCCGCAAGACTGAGAACTGGGTGAGCTGCGTCCATGCTGTGCCAGGCAAACAAGTGGCGGGCTGGCTTTAGTGGACTGTATTTAAAGAGTAACTGCTCCCTAAATAGTATGTTTTGAACTGTAAACTAAATGATATGAGAAATCATGAGACACAATGTTGCAGATGTTAAAATGGCCCCAGTATCTGGCTGCTTTCCAACTGAAATTAAAATATTAACGTTATTGTTAATGCCAATGCAACATTTTGGTTTGCATGCACCAATGAAGGCTTTAGTTTCCAGTTATGACACATGGGACATTTTATTTTTATCGCACCTGCATGGTTAATGGGAAACATTGAAAGTCAGCTTTACTTGCAATATTGTTTTTCATGTATGTGTAAAAGTTTTAGATAAGACTTTAACCACCATAAACATCTATTGTCTTGTTAGGCTGCAAGTGCAGTTAGTTATCAGGCCTTAATAACATTTCACACATATCGCTTAAATCCTGCAGTTTGGTGTGCCAAACAAGCTAGGTGTGTTGACTTGTGTGTTTACAAAGATCTCTGTATTTCTGAGTGTGTGCTCATTTAGCTGTTTTTGGCTAGGTGAGCATGAATACAGTCCATGTGTTTACTAGAGTCAGTTACTGTACCTCTCTATAACGTGTGTACAAATATGTGTCGTAGCTGTCTGACTGGTGGGTGCAGGTAGCCTACCTGGACTACCGCCTGCCTGTGGTGATCCACTCCAACCCTGGTCTGGTGTTGCCCCGTGTGGATGTCCGTGACAAGCAGGGCCAGCTTAGGTAAGCAAATACGGGCTACATAGCAGGGGCAGGACACAAAGGCAAGGATTCCACCCGTTAAAACATATATACATATATTTTTAATTAATTAATTAATTTATTTATTTATTTATTTAATTTATTATGGCACAGATTATTTCATTGCACTTCTAGTTTACCTTGCTATGATTTCATGAGTTCAGGAGTTAGCTCCACGTTGCACTGAACTGTATTTTTTCCTTGATTTAACAAGGGAAGCTTACAACTCTGTTCCTTTATTTATTCTACACTTTAGACAAACAGGGGAAACATGTCACGTTCGCCTCTAAACTGCACGTCTATAGCTTATTTCTAGAACACACACTAGAACCCACACACTCACCCTCTCTAATATGTCCCAATTGCACCCCAACCCTCCTTCAACTCAGAGCCTCCCATTGTATACAGTACAAACAGAGAAATAGTAAAATAGCCTAGTTATTAATGTCCCATAGCACCAATGTTTTTTTCCTCATGTGAGGTTGGACACTTACTTTGTGTGATGTCCTTGAGAAGTGTGAGGCATCCAAACTACTTGGTAATTTTACTAAGTAATAATAATGTAGTCTGTTGTTGCCATATGTCCGCTCTGGGGCTTGGGTTTTCCATGAGTTATGATTTTTTTAAATGGTAAATGCTCCATTGAGGGTTACTACTAGGTTGACATTTCTATTTGCATAAAGCATGCATATCTTATAATTTAAACAACAGATACATAAAAAACAATTAAGTTAAAAACATGGGCTAGTCCTACTGTAGACTATATCAGGCACCATACCATCATGGTTTTTCCCTTCTGTATAAGGTGAATGAGTGCAATATACATTGATATTGGTTATTGTGAGAGAATTGTGATCTAAATTCTGAGCAAGAAAATCGTGATTCTTGTTATATCCAGATTTGTGCCATGCTAAGTACTGCTAATAACTAATCATAATAAATTTATTTTCCAGGTATGCGGCCAAACTGATTGCTGGAGTTTTGGACTTCAAGGCAATGATTGATAAGTGAGTATCTGTCTGCTTGGCAACAATAAACCGTAGTGTGTATTGATCTTGTGTGCTGTACGTAGGATTATGCTAAATTACTTTGTAATAGATATGACTAGCTGACCATCCACTGCTATGATTAGCTTCACTTTGGATATGTCTGGGAACTCTCAATTCACTAGGGTTTAGTTCTGATTAGGTGAAGGCAGCTTAGCCACCTACGAATGATTTTATTGACATGACTATTGGGAACATAAAAATAACTGACTTTGAATGGAGTTTTTCCAGACTGACAGGACACATCATGTAGTTTGCTAAATCAGGAGTGATACCAGGCTATGATACAATATCTGTAATGTCAGTCTTTAATTTTCACAGTATCAATAACTTATCTCTGTGTTACACTCCTTTGCTTTAAGGGAATCACTTTACGTCAATGGGATAATCTCTATCTATAGGTCCATAACAAGAACTGTCACATCCATCCACACATTTGTTTTATTCTGCTTCTCTAAACGCTATAGACCAACAGTACTTTACGTGTTGGTGTTGAAAAGGTTGACTAGTAATTATATTGGGTGAATGATGCTGAATTATGCTAAAGATTTTAATACAAACAGTTGTACAGTGAACTACTCATATACTACTTACTTAACTAAAATCACAAATGCTGGCATCACTGTACTAAACAAATCCTATATGGCTAAGCTATGATGTCAGCCATATAATGCTCAAGTGTTGCCAATCATGGTTTCACGTGTGTGTGTGTGTGTGTGTGTGTGTGTGTGTGTGTGTGTGTGTGCGCGCGCGCGCGCTCGTTCGTTCGTTCGTTCCTTCGTTCCTTCCTTCCTTCCTTCCTTCCTTCCTTCCTTCCAGTGAAACACTACCAGTGGAGTACCTGGGAGGGAACCCTCTCTGCATGAATCAGTACTACCAAATACTGTCATCCTGCCGCCTCCCCGGCACGAAGAGGGACTCTGTGGTCAACTACGCCCGGACCTCCACACACATCGCTGTGGTGCACAACCTCCAGGTAACAAGCATGTCACCACTCTCTGTAGTCTTGTAGAGCTCTGCTTCAAACGTAGACTGTGGCACAGGGACGTGCACGCCACTGAACCTTCCATCTCTCTCCTCTGACTTAGTTCTTTGTGGTGGACGTGTACAACAGTGATGGCACGGCGCTGACCCCAGACCAGCTGTGCGCCCAGCTGGAGAAGATCCTGGAGTGGTCTCTACAGGCCAGCGTGGAGTCTGTTGGCATTCTCACCTCACAGCACCGCGATGCATGGGGCCAGGCCTACCTCAACCTGGTCAAAGGTGAGCTCACTTCTGACTCAGCTGCAGAGGTTAAAGGTTGGGTCAGCCATTGTAAGCTAATACACCTGTCAATTCCAGCAGCAAATATATCTTCACATTCTGCAAGCTCTGCCCATGTGCACTGGCTCCGCACACAACAACAATAGCCTAGCCTTGGCAATGTGTTTCCAATGTGGGGGGCTGAGCTTGTGAGGGAACACCCTATGGCATTGATGGGAGAGGTGTTTTTGCTTTGATCGAGTTTAGATATCAACAATCTTTCTACAACATGGATGACTCTACCTTTTAAAGGTGGAGAAAGATTGCGAGCACGCACTGTGCATGTAGAAATGTAGTACCTCAGGAGAATTGGCAGGTTTAAGCCACACAGACAACAAGCTGAATGACAGATAGGCGAGACTTCTGTTGGTCATTTACAAATGATATCTGCCACAGGTGCAAGACCAACCTGGTCTTGCAAGCTTCAGTTTGACTTTGTCTCGTGAATCAGTCTGGAGAGCTTGGAAATCATTGTTTCAGGCTGGTAAACCTAATGTGAGGCCTATCAGCATCGTACTGTTGTGGTTTAGGTGTGACGAAGGCAACTTTATTCTTGCGACAATGGCGGGTCCTACAGAAGTTGCTGCTAAGTTTTATTAGAATTGATTAGAAGAGCAAAGAACCGCACTAAAGGCTTTTCTCTATGGACAATGCTTTTCTTGGGTTTCTTCTCCCGACTTTTCTCCTGCAAGAGTGGATTTAACAATAGGCTCTACTGGTTCTCAGGTTCGTCCAATCACCTGTCAAGCATGTTTTTGAAAGCTTCTGCTCTTTTAAATCAGTTTCAGTGGGCGGCTCCCTAGATGGATGTGTCTAAGAGTCCATACATATGGCTTGTCAGGTTAATAAGCAGTAGGCTGAGATATAAATGTGTGTTTCCTGTGCAAAAACAAAACACTTTAGTCTGCCTTCAGTGTTATTAGAAGTCCAAAGGATACTGTAGCTGACTGATTATATAATGTTAGTGTGTTGTGCCTGCGTCCCTTTCCAGATGAGACCAACAGCGCGTCAGTGCGAGCCATCCAGGAGAGCATCTTCACAGTGTGTCTGGACAAAGCCATGCCCCCGGTGGCAGGTGACATGTACCACACCCGTGCTGCAGTCCAGATGTTGCACGGTGGCGGCAGCAGCTGCAATAGTGGCAACCGCTGGTTTGACAAGACCCTGCAGGTAAGGTCAGATCACTGATGAACTAGTCTTTAACGTCTACTAGTTAACAACCTGAGACACAGGTTAACCAGTCTGATATTTAACATCTACTAAAAACCTCCATCAAAACAGTACAATAAACAACAAGATCACTGCATTATTATTATTATTATTAATATTATTATTATTATTAGTAGTAGTAGTAGTTTGAATAAAGGCCACTAATGACAGTAACAATTAGATTTCCTCCCTTCATCATCTCCTATTATGTTGCTTTCCTGCTAGTACTAACATCTGCTGGACCCAATACAAATAAATACAAAGGGTGTGAACAAATAAGCTGTTGTGTGTTGCTGCCAGTTCATCATTGGAGAAGATGGGTCATGTGGTCTGATCTATGAACACGCCCCTGCAGAAGGTCCGCCTATCGTTTCCTTGGTCGACCACATCGTAGAATACACGTATGTTTATAATAATACATATTTAAAATATTGTTTACTTAGCAGATTATGAAATGTGGCTAGACTTGCTATACGGTCCCAGTTTTTAGTTTTATATAGTGATTAAGTGATTGATTATTGCTGCTGCTTGATATTATGTACAACCTTCATCATTCATTTGTGAACATGGAGATATATGATCTCCATTGTGGCTGATAGAAACAGGAAGACACCAGAGCCAGTTAGCTCTCCAAAACGATCTCTGCTTCCGCCCCGGAAACTAAGCTTCAACATCACACCTGACATCAAGAAAGACATTGAAGAGGCCAAGCACAATCTGGACACGTAAGAGCAGCTTTAAGTTGTAATATATATGTAAATGCTGTCTATACTTGGGAACATAAGATGGATTTGGTCTGAGGTCAATTGTTAATGCTTATCGGTTCACATTCGTGGCATTATCACATTATGTCCACAATGTTAAGGGTTTAATATAAATCCTGTAACAAAAATAAACAATACTAGATAGCTATTCAAGATCATACAATGTTTGTGTAATGACTATCATCTATCAAACACACTGAAGCTTATATGTGAAAGCCATGTCAGTTTAAAATTGCATTTTTTGGTCTAGTCAATAACGCATACTACTGTAGGTATCCTTAAAAAAGGTTTTAACCAAATTATTTATAGGCTGTAGTTAATAAAAGCTAGATAATTAATTATAGACTCTTTTTGCACACTCCCCAGAATGGTCCAAGATGTAGATGTAAAGGTGATGGTTTTTGACCATTTTGGGAAAAACATTCCAAAGGCCTTCAAGATGAGCCCTGATGCTTTTATTCAGATAGCGCTACAATTGGCTTATTACAGGTAAGGCTATGTACCCAGCTTTACACCTCATGTATTTGTGCTTAGGCTATTCATTATTAAAGGCATCTTGCTAACTTGGAGCTCAAATCAAAACAAACTCTCAGAAGCTCTAGCCAGACTGATTCTCGAGAAGAAACTGAAGAGAACTTGCGAGACCATCCTGATCTCACAAGCTTCAGTTTAACTTCCCCTTGAGAATCAGTCTGGAGAGCTTGGAAATCATTGTGTTTCAGGCCGATTAAAAAAAAAAAGTGTGCGGCCAAACAGCATCATAGTTAGCTACGGGCGTGGTTTAGGTGTGATGAAGGTGACAACAAACAACTTGAAAAAAGCAACGGCGGGTTCTGCAGAGGTGAATAGGTGATGCGATATGCATCAGTTTTATTAGAATGTATTAGAAGAGCAAAGGCTTTTCTCAATGGAAAATATGTTTTCACTCTTCTCCTGATATTTCTACTGCAAGAGTGGATAGCAATAGACGTTGCTGGTTCACAGGTTCGTCCAATCACCTGCCAAGTATTTTTTGAAAGTGCCTACCCTTTTAAAACAATTTGAATGGACGTCTCCCCAGATGAATGTGTCTAAAAGACAACATATCTGGCATGTCAGGTAACAGAAGCTCCGTCCCACACATTGAAATGCATTGTAAAGTTAATGTTGTCTTCGCCACTTTGGTAATGTTCCTATTTATAGAGACAGGGCTGTGTAGAAGTATTCTATTCTTTTTTTTCTTTCAGCATGCACAGAGAATGGTAAATTGACTTACAATTAGCTTTCAATAGCTGACTATACCTTTAATAAAAACTATAGATTAAACTATTTCAAGACTTTGACGTCTTCATCATAACCCAGGGTTTGGGTTTTGATTGTTGTTAATAGTTTATAGTTAAGTTAAAAGTTAATTTGAAACACACAACAAAAATATATTACATGAAATAGCCTGAAGTTGTTTTTCTCGTGATTTTTACATTGATCAAACCCCTTAAAGCAGATACCCAATCCTGGTCCTAGAGGGCCCAAGCCCCCATGATCGAGCTAGAGGATTGCAGCGCCTTTATTTATAACATTCTAAAAACGGTCTATTTGTTGTTTTATAAACCACAAATAATCTCGCACTGACTGTCCCTATGAAGACAATCTTGCTACGGCTAGACCACAGCAGCTAGACTGTACTCTGTACATCGGTTTGTTTGTGTTGAATGCTAGTGCTGTGATGTGAACGTGCATACGCGACCGTTGAAGCCAAATGCGCATGACTGCTATGAGGTCTGCCCCCAAAAACTCTGATTAGGCTCCACCCATATTGGTGGATGCGTTTTTGAGCAGTTTCAATTTAAATGAATGGGCGCCATTTTAAGACACCGTATCCAGTTATTATAATACATCCATGAGAGGGCCGCTGCCCTGCATGTTTTAGGCGTCTCCCTGCTCCAACACACCTGATTCAAATGAATAGCTTGTTATAATGACCTATTCATTTGAATGCTAATGACTGAAAGACGAGCCCAATGTTCCCTCATGTGTAACTCATTGCATGGCATTCACATTTGTAACAAAAATAAAGCCACCTTTTTATCGCTACTCAAATCTCTCAGCTCTCTGATAGCGGTGCGGTCTGTTCACAGGGGGAGCATATGCTCACCATAATTTGACTGTTGAACACAAAACCATTAAAATAGTTACAGTTTTCCAGAGAAGTTTGAATTATGTTAGAAGGCAGCCCTACTAGTGTCTGTGGAATTCAGTCCTTGTTTTCATGTAGTGCAATATCTAAGAAATAATAATATCTCCCCCTCTCTGCAGAATGTACCAGCGGTGTGTCTCCACATATGAAAGTGCCTCCTTGCGTATGTACAGACTGGGCCGCACGGACACTATCCGCTCCGTGTCCATCGACTCAGCCAACTTTGTGAAGGCCTTCGATGATCCCAGCAAACAGGTGTGATAGGAGGAAAACATAATAATATATCTGCAGTGTTGGGCAAGCTACATTGAAAATGTAGGGAGCTGAGCTACTCTACGTTAAATGAAGCTTCACTACACTGAAGCTAAGCTACAGCAACACGACAAAGTTCTTCACTACATTTAAGCTATTATTAGTACCAACATTCAAAAGTGTAAGTCAAACAAATAAACAGAAAAAACTGTTGTGTTCTTTGCTTTCACTGTTCTTTCTATCACGTAAACTCAGTCTTGTCTTTATTCCCCCTCTATTCCCTGCATCAAAGTCGCAGGCATCAGCGCAGTGATTGGTAGGCCTACGTCTTCCGTCATCCAGAAGTGCTTCTGTTGGCTACACATGTAGCCTAGGACTAGGCCCGTGTATGGGATGGCATCACATACTGATTCTTAGCTGTTGTATCAGAGCTTGAGCTGCAGATTCCGAAATGCTTGGGAAAATGTGTCTTTTGTGGACGCTACCGCACCACTTGATCAATTAAAGAGTGTCGCTACTGAAAAGCTATTTGATTCAGAAAACAGCACCGCTACCGCCACGCTACTGAGAAATGTAGTTTAACTAGTGGCGTCACTACAAGTATTGACGCTACTGCCCAACACTGTATATTGGTTATGTATTATTAAAATAAATATTAATATTGCAATTTCTGATTTGTACAGAACACTGAGAAATTGTCTTTGATGGATAAAGCTGTAAAGTCTCACAAGTTATACACTAATATGGTGAGTATTAGTCAAAGTTCTGCAGGCATTGCAGGGTGTATGCAAATATTATTTATCATTATGTTATGGAGCCATTTTATATTAAAGATTAGCCTACCTGCACCTTAAATTGTGTTTTTTTTTTACTGTAAACTAAATAATAGGACTGAACTGTGAAGAGACACATCAATGCAATTGTTAATATTGACAAACAGATATTTTAGATTGGCTCCAGGCTAGCTCTACACATCAAATCCGTTTAATACCTCCCAAGATGGCTTAAGACAGACAAATGAATGGGTCGTTGGAAGCCTGCTAACAAACCCATTAATTTGTATCAGGTGTGTTGAAGCAGGGAGACACCTAAAAAATGCAGGGCACCGGCCCTCCAGGACTAGGATTG
Organism: Forbesichthys agassizii; assembly: GCA_026546735.1. Classification (NCBI taxonomy): domain Eukaryota; kingdom Metazoa; phylum Chordata; class Actinopteri; order Percopsiformes; family Amblyopsidae; genus Forbesichthys; species Forbesichthys agassizii. The sequence goes on along the minus strand of JAODLL010026090.1, from coordinate 1,448 downwards.
GCCACCCCTGGCTTAAGAGCATACTGTTGGAGCACTCAGTGAGGCGCCCTCCTATAGACAAGAGCAACGTGACATCAACTTGTAGTCCTTTTGATGTACACGCCCATTTTATGGGGAAAACAAATTGCAAAAATGACTGGTGGAGATAGGAGATGGAGGTTTTCTTCTTTCACAAGAGTTGCTGTGTTAAGTCCTGCGCCATAAACAAAACATCCCACACCCATACATGTTATCCTTGCTACCAAGTAAGAAAGGTGAGGCCAAAACACGTGTTTTCATGGCTTCAGGCTATTTAGTGAAACCTGGAACGTAACAGTTGCTTTACTGTTGTGTCTACGGGAAACACTTCTCATAGCCTAATATGTGTAGTCAGTTTACATTTTATAATAACTCTTAATTAGTGTATGTATGCTATACAATAAAGACAAAGTAAACAATCAGGAGACTACCGTAGATTGTAAAATGACCTCAGTGCAGTGGTTGCAATTGGGAATCTACTAGCTAGACGCAAAATATTTAACTCTCTGCAAAGTCTCCAAACTGTTGGTTATACAACGATAACAGTAAACAGCAGCAGACGGATATATACTATCTACTTAACAAGGACAGTGAAATACCACTGTCTCCAGTCCAGCCTAGCCTTATAGCTTAACTGGATCTACACTACAATACTAAAGTTAACCAAGAAAACAAACTTCAACTAACTAACTAACTATAAATACTAACTAACTAACTATAAATACTGGCATCAGCCTTCAGCTGCCAAAGTACTAATATACTTCTCCCGAGATGTCATTTCAACTTTACTTATACCTTTGGTTTAATTTTAATATATTATCCAATCAAACAACTGCCAACTCCATTGACCGCCATTCAAACTAGAAGGTTTCTATCCCCCAACCTGCCATCAACTTGTAGTAGGTTTGCTCTGGTCTATCAGCCCCTCCCCTCACTCAGCTGGGTGGGTGGAGTCGGGCTCAGCGCCGGGGTGAAGTATAGTATAGTATCATTCTCATTCTGGAGAAAGCTTGTTGATATTTAAACTCGTAACAAAACAAACACGTCTTCCTTCACTGCCATAGCCTCAGAAGCTCTGCCCCCCACAGTGTAAACCATTGTGAAGGCTTGGATATGGTGTGTGTGGTCTGCAGTGCAGACTGCACTACATTGTTTGAGTTACTATTTACAGAGCCAGGGCTGTCTAGAAACATCTGAAACATCTGATTATATTTTCAGTATGCACAGAACAAACAGCTAGCAGGCCGCAATTATATATTTGTATCCATCCTTCCATCTTCATCCGCTTATCCGGAGTCGGGTCGCGGGGGCAGCAGCTCCAGCAGGGGACCCCAAACCTCCCTGTCCGGGCCGCATTGGAAAGCTCTGACTGGGGGATCCCAAGGCGTTCCCAGGCCAGTGTGGAGATATAATCTCTCCACCTAGTCCTG
>JAODLL010026089.1:0-50385 GCA_026546735.1 Forbesichthys agassizii | reverse complement strand
GGGAGGTGTCAAAGACCCATCAAGACTCCAGTGTCACTCACTGAGGGAGTACCGAATAATGGCCCTGTGACCACGGAACCTGAAGGCCGCACACACACACACACACACACACACACACACACACACACACACACACAGAGGAGCCATTGTGTGTTTACGGGAGAGGCAGAGATGTAATAAGGTTGGGAGTGGATGTGAATGACAGACTGACTGACAGGCAAGTCGTCATGACGATCTGATATGTGGAGTAGTAGTGCATCCATCTATGTCACACGCTGAACGTTTTACTTTGGGCTTTCATGCTCCCATCTTGTTGCCCCTCGTTTCCGTCCCTCACCCCAGTAGGCGCGTTACAACTCCCCACATTGTTTTGTTTAAACATCCATTCATCTCCATTAGTGCATATGCAGGTACAGCACAGAACGTCTTTAAACGGAAGTCATATTCATCTGATATTCAGATTCATCTGCAGAGGTTCATCATCAGCCTTTTTAGCATGTGCTGTTTGGTTTGTGGCCAGATAACACACATTGAATGTGCTTCAGAGAATTCTCTCACTAGTACAATGTGGGGCTGTATCACAATAAATGAGTGTAGCTTACTTTTCAATAGATGCACATTGAGTCTTACGTTGTTGTTAAGATTCCAGCAGACACATGAGCTGTTTGTGGCTTTTAGAAAATGCATACTCAAAGACGTCAGAGGCTTGAAAGAGTATTGATATTATATTGATTGAAATAAAAAAAGAACATAATTTGTATGACATTTCAGTTGCCATTAATGTGTTGTTAACATAATTAAAATGTAATGGTTTGATTTTAGATGTGCATGCAGCATTTTGGCAACAAGATAATGTGTGCACACCCCTTATATACAAACTAGGAACTTTAGGAGCCCTACTCCACAGTACTGGAAAACAGTAGTGATTAGCCTATTTGAACATGCTATCATTAAACATCACAGAGGGTCAAAGTTCCCTTCCTGTGTTAGTATTTTTTTAAACAATAGCTGATCAATACACAACCTGAACGTTAACACGTGAAAATGTTACCTGCCTGCTAAAAGGTGACCTAACTGGTTAAACTGTCAACTGTCCTTATCATAAAAGTGCCCCACACACTCACTCACACACACCAACACTACTTTGTTCTATTCTGTGATTTTGTGCAACGATCTGTGCTATGCATGACAGGATCTCTCTTTCTCTCTATCTCTCTGTCTCTCTTCCGTTTTCTCTCTTTGGGAGAACCACCCTCCCTATATTCACCCACAAATGGATGGGTAGAGAGAGAGGAGACAGAACCAGGATTGAAATAGAAGTTAGCAGCCTAAGTGGTTTTCATTTCCACTGGAGAGTGGATATATGGACACATGGACTATGTTGCATGAATTAGGAAAATAAGTCTGATTGCTTTATTCGCTTATGTGACTGTGTTTAGCGTAGAGAGTGTTTAACAGGTTTCAATGACCATTTACGCATACATGCAAAAAATGATTTTAGCCACTTTCCATCCGAAATGTGGAAAGAGTGGGGTGGGAATAAATGTAACATTCATACGTATCAGACACTCACTACAGTAGTATGACAGTAGTAATATGCAATATATCTTATCCAGTTGTATCTTTACAATGCAAGTTTATTGCGTAAAAAGTAATAATTTAGCACATGTGATAATCAATATGAATATAATTAATTCAGCTGCTTTTAAAAATAAAATCCTCAACTTCACACAGTATTTTTGTACGTATTTTTTACAGGCCCTGTGTATTTATGTCACGTTAAAATCAACTCTACTCATTCCACTAAATGTATTATTCTCTATAGCCATAGCCAAGCCCTCGCAATAATGAACATTTAAGCCTATATGAACAACATGAATGACTGTTTCCTCACTATTCAGATTTTCAGAGAATTGTAGCCTTTGTACGGACACAATGACCGGGTCACACCACAAATTTTTATGTGACAAAAAAGTAATGCCGTCTCGGGTCTGTACATTCCTCAGAGGTCACGACCTTGTAAACTTTACATTGCAGAGGCAATCAGTGTCAGACCCGCTGCGATCGACTCTTTTATCTTATCCCCAAGGTACAAAGCGCCAATGTGACCCCCCCCCCCCCCAGTCTCCCACAATCCCCGGCCACAATGACACACGAGCAAGCATGTCTCAGGTAGGATCAGATCAGAAAATCAACAACCCCCTCCCTCCACCCTCCACCCTCCACCACCGCCCGTCTGCTACAAAGCTACTGTGGCTCCTGCACTCAGGCGGAGGTTATGACCCGTTTGTTTTGGAGGAAGGGTGAGGGGTGAAGGGTCAGGTGTGTGTGTGTGTGTGTGTGTGTGTGTGTGTGCGTGTGTGTGTGTGTGTGTGTGTTATAGAGAGAGTGGTGGGGAAGTGGTGGGTCCGAAGAGCTTAAGTGGTTCTTTGAGATGAGTGTGTCCCCACTGATCCCTCTGTCTGTACTGCAGTGGCTGGACAGACAGGTAGTCAGACAGACAATTGGCACACAGCGTTTGGGCATGTTACAGCTTGCTGAACAGAGAGAGAGAGAGAGAGAGAGAGAGAGAGAGAGAGAGAGAGAGAGGGAGAGAGAGAAAGGGAGAGATAGATAGAAAGAGAGAGGGAGAGAGATAGAACAAGAGAGAGAGAGAGAGAGAGAGAGAGAGAGAGAGAGAGAGAGAGAGGAAGATGGGGAGAGGCATGATGACGTAAAGCCAGAGCAGGGAAAGCAGGAGCAGGAGATAGAGAATTAACTATCGCCCTCTAGTGGCCAGCCTAGTATGACTGCTGACTTGAACACGTATGGGTAGTAATTAGTGTCAACATTTCAGCATTGAGCAATACACACACACAGAGACGCTTATGAACATACCAACACGTTATCTCACCCCAGGGGTCATCGCCATTGGCGACAGCCAGCTCTCCAATAGTCCAATCGTGGCCCTCCCACGGCGCACAGTACAGCCAATAGGAGTCCTCAGAGCGCTTTAGCGGTATGTCGAGTGTTTATGAGCCGTGGTGACCTCCAGTGACCCTTGACCCTGAAAGATAGAGGTGGGTCGCATGTCTTTACACCACTTAGCGTTAATGGCCAACAGGAACACTATAGATTTATTGAGAGAGTGAAATCATTTTGATGGACACAACTGTGGATATATGTCACTATAGTGTGCCAGGCAGAAGAACCTTCATTGAGCTGTCCAGTCCTTTTCATAGATGCTTTCATTCAATTATCTACTTATCCATCCTTTTTTTGCCACACTGCCTCTCAGTGGCAGACAACGCACTTGCAAAGCTTGTGAGTTTGATGCCTGTTAATTGGATGCCCCCCCCCTCCCCTCTCTCTCTCTCTCTCTCTCTCTCTCTCTCCCTGTCTACAATGACATCATCCCTCGTTGGTGTGGTTCTGGGCAAATGCTGCAGCTATATTAAACTGGCCCTTTTTATTTTAGACCCTGTTTGATCCCAGCTGCCTGGGCAGCCAGTGTGGTGTAGCACTGTGTCGGTGGTGTTGCCAGGGGCCCCTTGGGGGCCACCGCTATATAAACAGTCACTGCGTGTTCACAACAAGGTGTTGAATGAAGTCATCGGCTAAAAGTGGCGTATAAAAATAGAGGCGGTTCAGAGTCCGGAGCGGAGCGGAGCGGAGCGGAGCGATACAAGAGGGCATTTCCCCTTTGCCAACATGTGATGTAAGGCTTCACCGGCTGTTGGACTGAACAGAAGGTTTACCTACAGTAGAAACCTTGGTTGGACGTCAATAAGTTGTTGTTGGTGGAGTTTGAGTTAGCGGGCCCCTCCCATCAGAGAGCTTTTAACTAGACCCACAATGACCTTTGCAAGGCTAGACAGTCGCAGGCAGTGTCTGAAATCACACCCTAGTTTGCACTATTTGTGACGTCAGACATTTTGTATGGTTTATGCATTGTGTTGTGTATGTCTGACTCGGACCCAAAGTCAGTCCATTGTCCCCTTAGTGTGGATAGGGTCCTACATACAGGTAGCCAAGTGTGCATATATTGCAATACAACTAAAATGGGAGTGGGCTAGCTGATGCCCAGATAAGTAATCAAATCTGCCACAGTACACACATACCTACTTAAAAACATACCTCAGGTTTACAGTACGTAAACCTACTTAGTACGACAGTTACTACTGTGATATTGCATATATTGCAAATCTGACATTTACTTATTTCCTCTCTCCACTCTCCACTCCCTTCCCCTCCTCTCCACTCCTCTCCCCTCCTCCAGGAGGGGAAGGCAGACTGTAAGCAAGAGAAGTGTCCCATGGTATCTGAGGACTGTGCCCTGGTGGTTAAACAGACCGGTGCCTGCTGTGAAAGGTGTAAAGGTAACACACACACACACACACACACAGTTACATGGTGCAGCTGGTGATATACCAGCCCCCGTCCCACACACACACACACTGTATTGTATACATCTGTCCCCACAGCAGGGTGCGGTCCTTTGTTAGAGGCTGGTCACTTTATGATGCAGCACTTCATTAAGCGAGGTGCAACAACTTTAAGTTGGCCGTGCAAAGCCACACGTTGCCGCGGAAACGCCTGCTAGTTTTCTGTTGTTCCCTGGAGTGGGGCTAAGTTGTGGTCTGTTTCGGCACCACAGCTAAATCACTTGGAAACAACATGGCAATTTATTTTTTATTACTTTCTATGCACTCAGTTCATCTGTGGCTGAGCAAATACATGGCTAACACTGTACTTTAAAATTCTATCTGCTTATCTATTAAACAGTGACATATCTCACGTGGCATAGGCTGAGAATTGTGAGGCCATGTCTTCTGAAGTGTCCTTGAGCAAGGTAGTTAAGCCTTGCTTGTTCTAAATATGAACTAGTTTGATTTCGTTCACTATTTTTGTGGTCTAATGTGACTATTTAAACTTTGTTCAGGGAACAAACTTACCAATCATGTCAGTGTGTAAATAATTTACTAGTTAAAGGTATAGTCAGTAATTCTAGAGAGAGCTTGTCGATATTTGAACGCAGTCAAACAAAAACGCCTTTCTCTTTAATGCCATATGGTGCTTGGACATTAGCTCCGCCCCACGCATTAGAAACACATTGCCAAGGCTAGAATATTGTTGTTCTGTACAGAGCCAGGGCTGTGTAGAAGTACCAGAGTATTGTTTCAGCATGCACAGAGAACAGACAACTACTGTAGAAGACTGTGGGCAGATATTTGTTGAATTAGACAAAAAAGTGTATTCGCTTACAATCGCTTTCTATACCTTTAACCTTGAATGACAATTTGCTGCCCTGTGGTCCTACAAGTTTGAGAGCCACCGTTACAAATATTTGCATCCATTCATAATGATGATAACGTCATATACAATATAATTTTCAAGAATATTTTTTTCCCCAATCTAAGCACTTAGATGTATTTTCCCTCCACGGACAACCTGCCGTCACTTTGACAACACCTACCCTGGCCATAAACTCAGTGTAACATCTGTAGTATTGGCTTACAGCAAGGAAAGCAGATCGATAAGGGTGTTCAGGTTTCCTCCTATGAAAACCTAGGCCTTGATATCAGCCCACTTACTGTAAACAGGGCGGGATGAAATGAATAGGCTATTAATTTAGAGCTGAGTGGATGTCTCTGGCATCTAGGCCTTACAGAGCTGGTGCTAGGTTTCCTATAGGCTCTTATCAAACCAAGTATAGATCAAACGCACACTTTACTGCAAGACCAGGGAGATTTGATACACAGCCAATTGTGTGGTGGTTGTGTGCATGTGCGACCGTTTTGTGTGTAATAGAGAAATGTAACAGTTGGGGGTATAAAATTATTTGTGCAGCATAGTATACTACATGTCACATATGATGTTATGCTATGCTCATAGGAAGTATAAACATTATTATACATCACATTTTTATTATTGTTATTATTGCTAATAATGCTGGACAATAATCAGTTTGATTTGTCCTTTCATCGCCCAGCATGCTGATTGTGTAGTATTCTTGTAAGGGAGCAGTGTTTTCTTGTTTTGTTCGTTGCTAAGGTGTCCTGACCTTGCACTGCGACAGAGGTCAGACACACTTTGATGGTGCAATGCTGATCTCTTGAGTTCTCAAGGATCTTCTCTTTCTCTGTTTTCAGGTTGTCAGTTAGAAGGGTGTTCTTACAACAGTTCAGTCTCGTGGACCAGCTCCACTAAACCCTGTGTTACCAGGCGTTGTCAGGTCAGTATGTGTGTGTGTGTGTGTGTGTGTGTGTGTGTGTGTGTGTGTGTGTGTGTGTGTGCACACTCTCACATTAGCAGGTGTGCTTTTGTGTAAATGGCAAATGTGTATGCGTGTGTCTTAAGAGTAAATGGTGGTATTTTCCCAGCCTATGCTAATCTTGGTTCTTACGTTAGCAACGTCAGCATTAACCAAAAAGCGCTCAGTCAGGCGCACACAGTTTATCTACCCCTCGGAGCTGTGACCTCCGGCTGAAATCCCCCCCCCCACCCGGCTTGGCACATATCAGCTAGTGTGTGAAGCCAGCCATGGCAGAGAGCGAGGACGTTCCTAACAAAACAAGCTTTGTTAGCGAGCGACGGGAGGATATAGGTATAAAGACAGGAAGAAGAGGCACTAATGTAACTGTGTACTTCCTGGCTGTGACAGGAAGGTGTCGCCACTGAGGCTGAAGTGCAATGTGTCGTCCACTGCAAGAACCCAAAGATGCACCCGAAGAAGTGCTGCCCCACTTGCCCCAGTGAGTAGCAATGTGCATTTACTAACGCCCATGTTGTTGTGTGATACATGCATTTCCCAGACATTAACGTTACTAAGAAGGACATTTCTAAAAAAATGAAACCAGACAAAGAACTTTCCCTTTTTTTTTTAAAGGCCAGAGTAACAGTGTTCCAGCTAACATTTACAGATAAGATACCTTTATTAGAACTACAGTATACGAAGAGATTGTTGAAGAGGGACATTGAACAGATTCTCCTCAGACTGGAAGACAGGCTTCATTTGTGATGTAGCAGTTCTAGGTCAACGTGTTCTGCTGACTCATACTATAATAGGGTGTGGATATTAACGTGTTCTTCTCATCATAACATCACCCAACTCACGCAGCCTGCATATTAGAGGGCCGTCTCTACAAAGAGAGGGAAGAGTTTTGTCCAGAAGGCAAACCATGCATTAAATGCACATGCACTGTGAGTACACACACACACACACGCACACACACACACACATATATATATATATATATATATATATATATATATATATATATATAATGCCAGAGGTCTTCAACAGGGGGTTCTCAGAGGTACTGCAGGGGGTCTTCCAAAGTATGAGCCAGAAAATGTACATGAACATAACTACAACCTATCTATAAATATATGAATCTGTAAATTATTATTTGAATGGCTTAGCATTGTACACGGTAGTCTGCTCTACACCAGTACAAAGTACTGATATACATGGCCGCATAGGCCACCCTACACATGATTAAATATAAATATATATATATAAATATGCAATGGAGGGGTCCTTAGCTTGAAAAACGTTGAAGACCTCTGTATTATGCCACTGATCAGGCGTTAACACACACAGGCAGTTAGGTAATGGCTCCCATGTTAGTTCACACTATAGACATAAGTGGTAGATGTGGCTATGTGGTCTATGTGTCTGGTGTCAACGCCCACCTTTCAGTCAGCTCCCTAAATACTCACGTAAGACACTGGAAACAGTAGAGTTAGATGAAGGCTCTTCTATGTGTTGTGCCATTTCAGGGGGGGCGGACCCTGTGTGTGAGGGAGGTGTGTCCTGTCCTTTCTTGCCCCGCCCACCTTAGTCACATCCCACCTGGACAGTGCTGTCCGAAATGCCTTGGTACGGACACACTACACACACACACACACACACGCACACACACGCACACACACACACACACACACGCACACACTACACACACACGCACACACTACACACACGCACACACACACACACACGCACACACTACACACACACGCACACACACACACACGCACACGCACACACTACACACACACACACACACACGCACACACACACACACATACACACACACACTAAATAAAGTAAATGCAGCAATGAAGCAGTGTCTATTTTAGTCCAGTCAAACATTGGCAGGGCATTTACTCCAATTAATTTGGTGCGTGCGTGCGTGCGTTGTGTGTGTGTGTGTGTGTGTGTCTATGTGTTGGCCCCACCCAGGCCAGAGGAGGGTGTTTGATTTGTCACAGGGAAGCTGCCTGTTCCACAGCGAGGTCTACGAGAACGGCACATCCTTCAAGCATGACAACTGCACCACGTGCACTTGCATGGTACAACCCCCGCAACAACAAAATACATTAAGACGCATTATCACATTTCCCGGCACCACTAGATACATTTGAAGCTTTTAGGCTATCCAGGGCTATAATGTGATTTCATTTACCTCTGCGGAAATGCGATGCTGATGTTGGTTTAAGTCGATCAGGAATCTTCCCTCTTTTATTAATCAGTTGTTTCTTATATTGAATGTATTTACCGGATATAACAGTTAAGGTAAATTAAATAAAAAGCCTCTGTGAGACAGGCATAGCATGGATCTTAATATGTGTATGTCAGTAATAGCTGTGCATCTGTGTTGTGGCTCACTCATGGTAGCCTCCCCACTCCTCTGCTTTTCCCAGGATTCCACGGTGGTGTGTAAGAGGCGCTGCTCGCGGCCAGGGAGTTGCCGTGGCGACCAGTGTTGTGAGGAGTGTCTGTCTTACGTGAAGGTGGAGGAAGTCAAGTACTGTCGTGTCAGGAACAAGATATACCGGGTGAGATGTCAGGGGAAGGCAGAGAGCAGGAACAACTAGTAACAGAATGTGTGGATGTATTGTTTGACTGGCCGTGTCTGTCTGTCTGTCTGTCTGTCTGCCCTACAGGAGGGGGACATGTGGTCGTCTGTCAACTGCACACTGTGCGCCTGTGTAAAAGGCAACATTGAGTGCCAGCCCAAACTCTGTGTACCAATCACCAGCTGCCCCTCGGTGAGTGACAGGCCAATACACTAATCAGACTACAACCTACAGTGTTGTACGGCTAACATTGAATATAGCAGATACACATCTTTCATAACACGTGTGTGTGTGTGTGTGTGTGTGTGTGTGTGTGTGTGTGTGTATATATATAATATATATATATTATATATATTATACTGTAGATTTAATATATTCCCTGACCAAATGTAGTCTACTTTCCTATTGATTAAATCAGGTTTGGACCTATCTAATTAGGCATGGGACAATATAAAAAAGGTGTGACACAATTAGCCCGGACAAAATAATTCCGATAGACGATTTTCTCGCGATTATTTATTATATTATTTATCTTACTTTTTTAAAGAAACAATCATCGATATTAAAACACATGTGTACTGTGTATTTATTGTGTGATTTCACCAAATGTAACTTTTTTATGTGGAGGACATGATGAGACATGGTGGTGATCAACAGGAAAGACGCAGGCTAATACATAATTTAGTAAATCAATACAAATGGACTGTATAAGTGAGCTACACAGTTAGTTTCAAGTCACTTGTGAAAATATTCATTTTATGTGATGATATTCATGATTATCCCGATTCTGGACATTTACCACGATACAATTATCGTTTTATTATTATTATCGCGATAAACAATAATGGCGTATATCGTCCCATCCCTACCTCTAATGCTGTCACCATCCACTGAAAATATTTGATTATATTATAACAAATATAAGCAATGCAAACCAATTCCCAATTTATGATATGATAATGAAACTTCATACAAATATAGTAAATATAAGCACACAGAAATAAATAAAAACTGCCCACACAAAAGTCATCTTTCTAATCTTTAAGTTTTTATAACTCATGCTTCCATGTGTGAAGCGTGGCATATGCTGTCAGGAGGTTCGAGTGAAAAGGGTTCTCACCTGTCACAGAGGTCAAGTGAAGGTCGTCTGTCGGACTACTAATGGAGTGGATTCCTGGCATTCTGCCTGTCGCTGGGCGGTCACTTAGTCAAAACTGGTGTCTGTGTTCACACGCTTGCAGCCATTACACCAGGTCCAGCTGTTGTGTGAGGTCGAGACGGCTGGTGGACTTTGCCAGCCAACTGGACTGAACATAGGACGGAGATACAAATCATGAATTATGTTCAATAGTAATACCTAGTACTTACTACATATAAGTTCAGATGTCAGTTACCATAGGTGGCAACAGAGCAGTCTATCTTGGCTTACCCGTGACCTGAAAGAGGCCTGTGAATATGCCTGTTTACCTTTGAACAGTTTAAAAAGCTGTGCACCTGTCAACAATATTCAGAAACATCGTCAGCTGTGTACTTCTTTTTCATAATCTAATAGTTTATACTTGTACATGGATTCAATATTTACATACACATGCAAATAACACATTAATACAATTGTGGTGTAATACTATGTGCTATCAATAGGTCAAGGGCTGGCCTTTCCCACACAAGTGTGCACACTAGCTCATTCACAAAGTGTCCATGAATGACATACACACACACACACACACGCACACACACACACACACACACCTGTTCTAGGTTATCATAACAATCAAACATCAGATGCCTTGGTCAGTAGCTGTTCACCAGTGTGTGTGTGTGTGTGTGTGTGTGTGTCAGTCCCCTGAGACACAGCTCTTTGTGTGGTTGATGTCTGAATGACAGAAAAGAAGAGGTGCCCTATATTTAGGCCCCTGAAAGTCTCTCTCTCTCTCTCTCTCTCTCTCTCTCTCTCTCTCTCTCAATGAGTCTCTTCAAAGAGAGGGCATCCTTTGTATAGAGGTCGAGAGACTTGTGTATGTGTGTGTAGAGTGTCTGGGTATGTTGATGGATGAGTGTGTGCATGTGTGTGTGTGTGTGATGGGCTACCCTGAGGCAAATGGAGGGTGTGTGAACGGCTTCTCTGATGTGCACCTCTGATGGTTGAAACATTCCCCCCCCCGCCGCCCGCCCCACTTCCACAGCCTTATATTCGTAGGCACACAGTCTCCTGTTACTGAGTGCACCAGTCATCTTCACAAGACAAATGATCTGTGTCTTCGCTTGACTGTCCTGCATCTGTCTTGACTATCATTTAGTTACCGTCCCGTCTGCCTCTGTGACAGCATCTGGATGTATCACTATTTATGTCAATGCATGTTTCAACGTGCCTTTAGCGCGTTGCGTCTTTGTCCACCCTGGTACTATAGACCGGAGAGACACCATGCTCATTTGGTCTTCTATGCTTGATGTCGTACAACCTTTGTTTCTTTCAAAACGCATCGCACCCAAGAAAAATCTCATCAGGAATTGAATGTGTGTGCGCTGATTGAATATTAAATGTTTGACAGTGTTCAAATGAATGACTGTAATGTGTGTCCATGTGCGTGATCCATTAGTGGTCTCTCTCTTTCTGTGAGGTAACAGCTCTTGTTCATCATTTCCAGAACAAGATTCTCAACAGAACAGGCTGCTGTCCGGTTTGCACTGAAAGTAAGTAAACGGTTCACTGCCCTTCTACCTCTCTCTTCAAGCTTTCTCTGTCCAAAGATCGGTTATTTCATAGATGATTATCTTCTACATCAATCAATCAATCAATCAATCAATCAATCAATCAACCAACCAACCAGACAATTATCACATTTGATTTGGGATCCCAGACAGAACAGTTAATAAACGCAAAGTTCTTAACATGATGATGATGTAAAGCAAGAGTCAGTGTTAGAGAGACTTTTGCATAAGCTCCCAATGAAAGAAAAGTGTCTTACAACCATTTGCTAATTGCCCGTTTACTAAATAATGATGTTATCCTTCTTTCTATCTTTTTTTTATATTGTTCTCCAGAACCAGGTGTGTGTACAGTTTTCGGTGACCCCCACTACAACACTTTCGACGGACGCACTTTCAACTTTCAGGGCACCTGCCAGTACGTTTTGACCAGAGATTGTGGTGGCGCCCTCTCTGGTGGGCCAGGGAACGTGATCAACATGAACGACCCAGACTCCAGCTTCACGGTACAACATGGGGGCACTTTAGGCTGACTCTTTTACTTAATATTTAAAGGACAATAGGTGGTATCTATTATGATGTAATCTATTGGATGATTAATATGGTCTGAACTGCCTCCCAGGTGCTGGTGAAGAACGATGCCCGGAGGACGCGCTCCTTCTCCTGGACCCAGTCGGTGGAGCTGAAGCTGCCCGGCCTGAGCCTAAGTCTCCACCAGCACCTGACCGTACGGAGGAACGGGAGCCGCATCGCCCTGCCATACCATGGCCCCGGGGTCCACATAGATCTAGACGGATACCTGCTCAAACTCACCACCATCGCAGGTCTGCTAGCATCCTGCTTTGGCACCCTCCTGTGGCAATATATAGTATTACACATTTACAACATGCTGAATCACATAGTAAAGACCCCATCTAAAGTGTCAGTTTAAATGACAAAGTATCACATTTTGCTACCCCTACAGAATCAATACAAATATGATAGAACTACATTATATAATTATGCAATGTTTTACATACAGTACTGTGCACACACTAACTTTAAGACACTTTAATGCAACATAAGTTAATAAATAATACAATAAATAATTTAATGAATATATATAATTTTAATAATAATATATAATTTTATTATTATTCATATGTTATTAATGTTGCTGCATAACTTAATAAAAGCATAATCATAATGATGATAATTAGGCCTGGAGATCACGTGGGACGGCGACAGCTTCGTAGAAGTAGTGGCGGCCCCCCACCTGCGGGGGCGCCTGTGTGGCCTGTGCGGCAACTACAATGGGCAGAAGCGCGACGATGCCACGGGCGGCGACGGCAACTTCAAGTTCGACGTGGACGACTTTGCCGAGTCGTGGCGCGTGGAGAGCAACGAGGCGTGTGCCCAGCAGCCCCCCGCACGCCGCCCCGCGTCCTTCCTTTGCGCCGGCACCGTCAAGGTCAAGTTCCGCGCCCACCGCGAGTGCCAGAAGATCAAGGCCTGGGAGTTCCAGAGGTGCCATCGCGTGGTGGACTTCTCCTCATTCTACAGGTCAGGAGACATACAGTATACAGTATACACACATACCTCTTCCCAGAACCCACCCTCCAGTCTCTTAATAAAGACTAATTTTTGCCTTTTGCCAAACACCCATTTTCCCCTCTTATATTCATCTTAGAGGTGCTCTATATCAGTGTTTCCCAACCTGGTCCTGTGGACCCACTGTCCTGCGTGTATTTTTTCAGATGTCTCCCTGCTCGAACACACCGGATTCAAATGAGTGGATCGTTATAAATCCCTGTTAACTACACATTCATTAGAATCAGGTGTGTTGGAGCAGGGAGACGTCTAAATAACATGCAGGACATCAGGATTGGGGTACACTACTCTATATGATGATATAGAGTATATATATGAAACTTGACAAACAAACTCAAACCAAATCCACAGAAGATCTGCCCTACATATTGAAACACATTGTGAAGCCAGGCAACATTGTTGTTCTGAATGGTGTTCGCCACTTTGTTTCTATTGGTTTATTGGTTTATTGGTGGATTGGTTATTCTGGTGTGCTTAGTGTGACACCTAGTGGCAGAAAGTCATATAGGCTCACTTAAATTATGGTATGTTATCATTCATCCTATGCTACATGTGTGTACAATGTGTTTACCCTCCTGCTCTCTGCAGGTCCTGTGTGACAGACATGTGTGAGTGTCCGGTCCATAAGAACTGCTACTGTGAGTCCTTCATAGCCTACAGCCGGGCCTGCGAGAGGGAGGGAGTGCCTGTCCTTTGGAGGCCTGAAGCCGCTTGCATGGGTGAGTGACGGCTCAATTCACCAGTCACACGAGCCAAAGAGCATATGGTCCAGCCAATCACAGGGTGAGGTCAAGAGAAAAGGGCTTTGGTCCATCATTATTTGAGGCTCATGCCTAGCCAGATTTACCTTAATGTCAGTAGACATTAAGGTAAAACATCTTAAGGGAATAGTTTGTTCAACTCCAGACATTGCATTAAAACATTATTTCTCCATTATGTGTAGTAATTTGTAGCAGTATTACCAGCTATTCCTTCATAATTTATAATAACCTTCTCACACATTCAGTTCAAGCACTGCATTAAATGGTTAGTATACAGTATGTACGCCTACTACTTCCACAGGTTGGACTCCAAAGAGAAACTGTATGCTCAACTATTTCAACCTTTAATGAAAACATGTTCACCGTTTAAATGCAGAAATACAATTAAGCTAACGACGCATCCAGTTAAATGCATGTTCCCCTCACACCGTTACGTAAGACTCCACTCCAAATGTACACATGACTTATTGTGTCCCATTATCGCCCCACTAGCCACCCAGTGTAAACACGGGGCGGTGTACGACACTTGCGGCCCGGGTTGCACCAAGAGCTGCGACAACTGGAACGAGATCGGCCCGTGCCACAAGCCCTGCGTAGCCGGCTGCCACTGCCCGGCCAACCTGGTACTGTTCCAAGGCCGCTGCATCAAGCCCACGGCCTGCCCCGGACGGTGACCCCTGTGACCCCCGGGGCAAGGGGAGCGGGGGTGGTTCAGCCATAAGAACCAGACAGTAACCAGGGACAGCGGTCAATGTGACATATCCCATAAGACAGGGTTCTCAGGGCTCCCATGTGAACATGCTATGGGGATATGTCCACAGCAACACACAGAACCACGGCAGTTTAATGGGAACAGTGAACTGGCAGCTCAGGAAGGTCCTGATATGTCCACACGTCTCAATTTGCAACTCCAGTCTCTCATTTCTATACATCACCACAAGAGGGTGCCAAATCTCACATAGCCTGCTACAGGATACAGTAAACCCTCACAGGACTTATAATCAGCACTCAGGAGCCCGGGTGGAGACTTGGCCGGGGTTTACAATCTCACAGACATAAAACCTGGAAGCTGCTATGGCCCCTCAGGAATAGACTTGGGCCAGTGGACTTTTGTTGATGCAAACATGGCTCCCAAATCTCTTACAACAATGAGACTGAACTGGTAAACTCAACATGCATTTGAAATGGGCATGTCCAGTGGTCTGAGGCACTAAGTCAAACTACTCATGTCATTTCTCTCAAGTTGGGTGATTTCATACTGTAAACTAACCAGATTTATATAAAAAGAAAGACAGTTTCTGTATTATGTTATAATTATTTGTTGTTTGTATTGTTAATTTATATATCAATCAATATGTTGTAGCAAAAGTCAGAATCATAAATATAATTGTGTTATATGATTTAAAGGGAAACAAGCTATTTATGTTTTTGTTGTGTATTTTTGTGTTACCGTTTGAAGATGAATGCCCAAATGTGACTCTGGTTGCACCATTGCAGGGATTAAGTACTGTATTATGTTCTGCTCAGTGGAGAGGTTATTATTGGCAGACTGAAGGTGTTCCTCCAAGCATATGTTTCACTTGACTTTAATTATTTAAGACCAGCAATATAATCTTTTATCATGTCATTTTTTGTACTGTCTTCCATCTGAAACGGGTTGCGTGTGTGTTTGTGTGTATTAAGTAATCTACAGATGACTGGAAAGATGATTGGCAACTGAAACAGAATAAGAGGTGAATGCCTTGTACAGAAGGAACAACACATTTATTTTTTCATTGCTAGTAAAGACTACAAATAAAACAAGACAGAACAAAGATGTTGAAACAAAGTCAAACATTCAATACAGAACTAATGAGAAAGAGAGAGTGTGTGTGTGTGTGTGTGTGTGTGTGTGTGTGTGGGGAGTTGGTGGACCAAATACATGTATCTGCAAATATTGACAGGTACACAATTTGCCCAGCATAGTTACCTTAAGAGACTGGCTCAACAAGTAAATGTAGAAAAAAACGTTTAGTCAAGATTACTATACATCAATAAATGAGTATCAGAATTTCAAATTGAGCAGTTGTGCTCCGTCAATGAAGTTGAATGAGATATATAACTTAAATTACTCACTGAAGATTGCTGCTCAGTATAATAAAAACTAATTCTGGTGCATAACAACACTAATTTGGCTTTATAATTTATAACCATAAATTCCTATTATTAATAAACAATGGCCGTATTTAAGTTAAGCAACATGCTTAATATGCAACAAACTCAATCTGGTTATAGGACAAAAACAACTTGGTCAATGGTGAACATTAAATCATTGTTTCATGTAATATACTGTATGCTAACATTCTCTCAACTGTCTCTACTTTCTACGTTTAGGTAGATAATTCAAATAACATTCCACGGATAATTAGGTTATACTACACTGTAGATTAAAGCAGGTGCCATATTTTACAAAATGCTTCACTTGCCATGTTGCATAGACTATAATGCACTGGACAAAATTAGAAAAGCGCCAATTTACTAGCATCAACTCATAATGGAGACAAATCTCATGTTAAAGGCAAAAGTAGTAGTCAAAATGTTGACTTGACAATCACCTTGGTTTGTAAAATGTGTTTGGAAAGGTTTTACAGGGAATTAGACGTAATTAGATATATCATTTGAAAAAGGGAAAATAAATACATTCTTCAAAGACTGAAAATGAAATTGAGCGTTACATATTGGGCAATTCATTTCAAGAACAGAATTGATACTTTGAACTTCACACATGCTCTTGAGGCCACTATTTAAAAAAATATTCTGTTTGATTGGAGATTTAACAGCAAGCGCGCGCACACACACAGTATTTAGCAGAAGGTAGTTAGCACTCCTCTTACCATACACCTGGGCTAACTATTCCCTTCTGTACAGTTGTGTTTCAATCAGAAAATTAACTGGGGAAGCAGGCAAATGGATATGGTAACTACATAGTGGCTACTTCTCATGGATCAATTAGACACCTCAATGCTATTAAACTACACACATTTTTTATAAATGCTTCTGTTGACAGGAGATTCTGGGTTATATATTAGCCTCAATGGTTGCAGTCACTGCAATTTAAAAAAAAGAAGTAATTTAAACCTTTTGACAGTACTAATATAAGTAATTAATGGTTTGAATTTGAAATTATGACTTTCTCCTGAGCTCATGTGGTCCCAACAGATTTGTGAAAGAAACATTTTTCATGAGCATTATGGTGTAAGGCTGCTAATGTATCTGTGTTGAAAGGTTAATGCTTAAAAATACAAAGAACAAGCAATCTGAGTATGAATGTGAAGACTGCTTCATCTGTTGGCTCGAATACTATCAAAAAGTGAGGCATGGAGAAAACCCATATACACAGAAAAACATGTCCGTTTGTAAAGGCTAATTTAGTCTTGCAGTCTAGCAATCCAATCTGTTAATGGGAATGGAGGTAATACTACTGGCCATTTCTGGAAGTAAGGGCTATGACACCATTACCACAAAAAAAAACTAAATACTGACAGAATTTGTTTTTGTTGTACATCAGACACCATTTTAAATAAAGCTGTTCACGCAACAATATTGTAAAGAACTAAACTCAGCTCCACAATATAATGAGGTGGTTTAATAACAAGGCATGAGATGTTCAAATGAAATCAAGAGAGGAGATGGCGCTGATAACATAAATACTTAATGGAAAACTAACAATTCATGAAAGTAGCTGCTCTAAGTACAGAAAATATGTGTGCACTCCATTATATAAACTTCCAAACTTCTCATATGTAAAAAGGAATAAATGTAAGCTTTTGATATACACAGCAAAATATACATCTAATAAAAATACACTCTTAAAATCTTCATGTTTGAGTCAAAGCAAGATACAGCTGTTATGACAGGTATTACCAGATGACCAGAGGGGTTTAGCTGGTGATGATAGGAAGAGAGAAGATGATGAACCGACCAACTGTCAGGAAGTTCAGTCATCGTCGCTGTCACTGCCTGACTCGCTGAGCTGCAGATCATTTCCTGTGAAGGCAGGAAACACAAGTGGCTTGTTAACACTTTACATGGCGGCCGTTAGGTTAGTAAGGCCAGTTGATAACAATAAATAAAATTACATCTGTATTACATTACATCTGGCGTGTATAATGAGAGGTCTGCACACACCACATCAGCCACACTAACTCAATACGTGTGTTGCCAGCATGGCCAAATGGCATTATATATAAATATGAATAGAAGTGATGTGGCAACTTAATCAGGTGTATTTTTAATCCTATTCAGGCTTAAAAAGGTTCACGAGGCCACATTAAACACAGGAACTCTACAGTATAACTTGGTTTAAATGGACACTGTCTTTCCGAATGGAATACTTCCGATTGATAATTCCGGGTTACCCGTTTAGATGGAATGTCATCTAGTCGAATCTGGTGTTTACATGCGCCTTCACTATTAATCAGAAGAGATGCACATATTAAGTTGGATAATGTAAAGTGCACTGCTTGCACAAAGGTTAAACCGGCT
The DNA here is from genome assembly GCA_026546735.1 of Forbesichthys agassizii. Classification (NCBI taxonomy): domain Eukaryota; kingdom Metazoa; phylum Chordata; class Actinopteri; order Percopsiformes; family Amblyopsidae; genus Forbesichthys; species Forbesichthys agassizii. The sequence continues at coordinate 31,960 of JAODLL010026089.1, read as the reverse complement.
TGCCTCTAGTTGCAGGTATGTCAGAAAGAGTGAGGCCTGATGAAGAGATTTACAGCTCCAAACAATTGGTAAATGTTAAATGGACTGCGTTTATGTAGCGCTTTTCTAACCTTCCGGCCACTCAAAGCCCTGTACAGTATAGCCTCACGTTCACCCATTCACACACACATTCATACACCGATGGAGATTGCTGCCATGCAAGGCGCGACCAACCACCGGGAGCAGTTAGGGTAAGATGTCTTGCTCTAGGACACCTTCATGAGGTGTCCTAGAGCAGCGACTTTTGGATCACATGTCGGCAATCGCCCCACTACACTCTACTCACTGTCGCCCCTTGAGGTGTTTATAGAGAGCATTTTCATTCGAGTCAGGCTTTTAAACAGATTCTATATCGATAAAATAGGAACCATAAAGGTAAAGGTGCTTTTATTGTCACATACATGTTGCAAAATTCATCCCCTGCATTTAACCCATCCCTCAAGGAAGAAGTGGGCAGCTGCTGTGCAGTGACCCGGGGACCAACTCCAGATTGGAGCCAGTGTCACTAGTCAGGTGACACTGGGAGAGTAAACCTGACATGTTGTTAGGTAGTGGGGGGAAACAGGAGCACCTGGAGGAAACCCACGCAGACACAGGGAGAACATGCAGACTCACAGACACACAGAAAGGCCAGGGTGACCGGGGTTCAACCCCGGGACCTTCTTGCTGTGAGGCCACAGTGCTATCTACTGGGCTACCATTTAGCCTTTTTTTTTTTAATTTTAAAATAAAAATTAAATAACTTTTTTTTTTTTTTAAAGGTAAAAAATTACCTTTACCGTAAAAGTTCAAACGCAACTAATGACAACTCCTTGAACTGAAATTAGAAAACAAAAACATTTGAACTTAAATAACTGCACCCTAAATTGTTTTTTTTTAGTTGAACTAAATAATAGGACTGAACTGTAATGAAACATCAATGCTGGTGTTAATATTGACCAAATTCCTGTTTTTATAAAAACCTGGATTTTATGGTCTTTAAGATGTTTTTACGTTTTTAAACGTACAAATGGGACTTGGTTGGTTTTCAATCAGTGCAATGGTGCATCATGAAATGCAAACATTAATGTTAAAAGGGGGTCCCCTCTCAGCCCTTTCCCTCATGAAGCTCCTTGACTATGGTTCAAAGGACTAAACGTTCAATTCACTTTTTCAATGAAGGACCTGTTTCCTCGAAAACGTTCATAACTTTCTTGAACTACTTTCAAAGATGATTGCTGCTTTTAATGGGCGTGTGAAAAGTGTTGCTCAGTGACGTGTAGGAAGTGTAGCAACATATTTGGGTGTTTATTAAGTATTTGTGAGTAGAAGACATAACTATTTAGTACCATTACCAAATGTCGTTTTTATGACATGCTGGTTCTACCATCATCTTGTGCCTCTGTACTGCTGAAACACAAAAATCTATAGCAGTAAAACACAAACGATGGCTTTGTTGTTGTTAGCCATGTAAGCGTTGTTCAACCCACAGCCCAACTCCTCCCTGTTTTGTGACCTGCTGTTCAGTCCACTGCCGTTGGCAGTCATTAAACTTAGCAAACGTTGCAAACGTTCCACCATGCTGAACGCAGTTTTAGCATTGTTCAAAGTTGTGCAGTGGGCAGACACAGGCTCAGAGCTGGGCTGCAGATACACACACACAACAGCAGCACAGTCAGATGAGGCTCTCTACTCACGGAGGGTGTTCATGAGCTGGTTGGTGCCCTGCTGCCCGTCTGCCGCTCCTCCATTGGCCATGGGGTTATGGGTGGGGGACGGCTGACTCTGAGGCGCGGGGGCGTCGTGCTCCCCGTCGCTGCTGGAGCTGTCCTCACCGCTACCTGAGCCGCTGGCCGAGTCAGAGGAGCTGCTGCTGCCGCTGCTGCTCATCTGCTCGATCACCTCCACCTCCGCACGCAGCTCTGTGGCCAGCAGGGGGCGGTGCGCAGACAACAACCACAGTAACGATTAATTTGTATAACGGATGCTTTTCCCAGAACATTCAGCTGTGTAGGTTAAACAGAGTTGGAGCTTGTTAATTACTGGGCTCTTGCATTTTGTTGTGCAGGGGAATGACTATGAGCAGTGGACTGAATGTTCAATTAACTGGAAAACGCTCTTGAACTACATTCATAGACTTTGCTGCGTTTAAAGAGTGTGTTGCTCAATGAAGTGTAGGAAGTGTAACCCCATATTTAATTGGAAACGATTTTCAATGTATATGTCATCAACACTTCTTAATTCTTCTTAATATTAAATGTATGCTTTCTCATTCTGATGTGAAATGCATGAAATTTAAGTTATTAAAAATACCTATCATGTAATACTATGAGCTACACTTGTTTTCCATACTACTGTGAAAAGGATTAACTGAACATTCACTTCCCTCTGTATTATTTTACTACTGAACTGTACTAAAGAAATTCTCAAGTTCACTACTATCATAAATGTCCCTTTTGGGATACATTGGTAACCTAAGAACTAGTGCTTTCTAAAACATGCATTAGTAAACTACCACCATTCAGACATAGTTTGGGACTCCTTACCTCGCTTGATGTCATCAAGCTGTGGTTCCGGGGATGGGTCATCCTTAGATGGGGAAGGGGACGTCTTTACCCCACCACCTGGTTTGATGGGGGCCCTGAACTGGGAGCTTGGCTGGTTAGACCTTACAGATTGCTGCTCAATCCGGGCCTGGATCTTACTGCTGCCCTCTGCCCTGAAACAACCAGACACACAACCGTCATCATCACTGGGACTAAACTGACAGCAGTTTAGAGTTGCATTCTAAATGGCCACCAACCAAAATCATTACTGACGTCCATGTTACAATTTTGTTTGACTCTGTTAAATTAATTACTGTACACAATCTTTCCAGACAAGCGCCTTACCTGGTTTTCTTGACCTGAATGCTACTGCTCAGTTTCTCCAGTACAAACTCCCCGGTGTCATGGTTAATGATGAGAACACAGTCCTTCTGGTAAGGTCGTTTGTTTCCTTTAAATACGGTCATGGGAGGTGTGGAGCCCTGAGAGGAGACAGACTAAATGTGTTTTCCAGCCCTACTGACATTAAAGAAGAGACTTGATTTAGGTTTCAACGTCGTTGTTTGCTAGTGATCTTACTGGAATGTGAGGTAATGTGATGGTAACTTCATCCCCCTTTCCAACCTGCAACTCCCCCTCACAGCTTGTGTCAATAGACGCTGGTTTGAAGTCGTCTGCAAAGTGAGATTAGAAGTGAATGTTTATGTAAACATAGAAATGTATTCTTGCTAATGTTCTGCCTGAAAACGAATTAATAAAGAACAAAAACAAACTTCGGGCACATTGTGCTGGCAAATTAAATAAACATGACTATCTCACACATCCACTGTATGTGGACATATCCACTGTATGTGGATATGTAGTGATAAGTAAAGTTTAAACAAACTATCTTGCAATTAACTGTAGCCTAATTTGTGTCACTCACATCTGATTGTATGAAAGGAAGATTTGGGCCTTTTCTCAAAGCTCTCTCCGAGTTTCAAAACATGCTCTTCTTTGTCCAGGAGAGGGTTTGTACTTCCATTCATGGCTCCGTTCAAATGTTGATAGTTTGCATATATCTATAATAAACAGAGGAAGCCAATTAAAACTTAGAAGAGATTATATAACCAGAAAATCAACCCGGGAAAAAAGTTAGCCTACCGGCTAAATCTTAGCAAGATACGGGTCACGTGTCCACCCCTTTTCCTGTTATGTTCCAGCTGTGAAATACCACCGACAAGCTAGACTGATTATTTATTTAAAGAAATAATATTATTAAATACACTTAACACGCCAAAATAAGTCATTAATAAACCATCTGTATGTCTCATGATAAAAGATAAACAAATAAGACCTTTAAATAAATTAGAAAATGTACACTCAAAAAATAGCCGGGTCCTCCACGTTCTTGCACGGAAGACCTTTTACGACGTACCGTACAGATTTCCTCCTCAGTTGCACAGCCATCAGATATCAAATATCAATATCCATGGCTCTGATCAAGTCAAACTACTGTCCTATTATGTCCTATTATCACGTTTCTTCAATTACATTTCTAGCAAAAGACAAATAAGTGATAGTATTTGTATTTTTGGTATAATGTGGCGAGTTAAGCAATGTGTATATAATATATACACTCAAAACTAGGTTTAAAATGGCATTACCAACAGTTGCAACTGTTATCAAGACTGGTATCGATTTTTTGGAAGAGGAGCTGGAAGTCGAACTGGCTCCGTGCGTCTCTGGACAATCCACAAACAGCAATGCCAGAGCTCTGACCAAAGAAGAGTTGGACAAACTCTCCAGTGAACGGATCCTGGTGTCCAACTTCAAGCAGATGAAGTTGGAGAAGGACGCGCAGAAAAACTGGGACTTGTTCTATAAAAGAAACTCGACCAACTTTTTTAAGGACCGACATTGGACCACTCGAGAGTTTGAAGAGCTCAATGCTTGTCGTAAGGTGGGGTTGATTTTTTTGTTTGTTTTGTTCTCTAGTTTTTGTACATATTTAGTTGCATGCAGTATTACTTTATTGTATGTATGTATGTATGTATGTATGCATGTGTGTGAATAGTCTTCATTGTTTGTTTGATGTATTTGCAGTTTGAGTCTCAGAGGATGGTATTGTTGGAGGCAGGTTGCGGCGTAGGAAACTGCATTTTTCCCCTGTTGGAGGAAGACTTAAGTATATTTGTGTATGCATGTGACTTCTCTCCACGAGCTGTGGACTTTGTGAAGGTAAATGCTCCATTATTTTAATATAACTAACATTTTCCCAGGTAAAATCTTGACCCCATTTTGACCACTTTTATTCAGTTAAACTTAAAATGCTCATTACGCGCGACATGCAACGACGCTATGTTGTGTCTGTGCATTTGATATATACACCTTCATTTGAAACGGATCCTGTCTTTGTTAGCAAAACCCCCTATACTGCCCAGAGCGCTGCTGTACCTTCCAGTGTGACCTGACTACAGATGACCTCAGAGACAATGTGCCAGAGGACAGTGTAGATGTCATCACCCTCATCTTCGTCCTCTCAGCCATCCATCCTGAAAAGATGAGACCAGCGCTGGAGAACCTTTGCAGGGTGAGCAGCACAGAGATGTCCATTTCATTCTATCAATACAGTCATTTAGCAGCTACTTTGATGATCCACAGCAACCTATAAGTCCTATGTTGACATATAAATGAATATTGCTGTTGTGAGGCACAAAATATCATAACAGCAGTAACAGAGAACTGCATTCCACTGCATTCCTGCTGAAACACTGGTCATACCAAATGCTTGAGTCTGCTTAGTTAGTGGTTGGATGTACTTGTTTAAACAATTAACTGTTAATATTAGAATGCTGACTTTAATGAAAAGATGGCAGTGTACCGTACTTGTTTAATCAAAAATGTCAGATCACCAATATTGATTTAATTTGCATATTAAAGCAACTCTGTCTCCTGCTGTGTGAAGGTTTTGAAGCCAGGTGGAGTGGTCCTGTTCAGAGACTACGGCCTGCACGACCACGCAATGCTCCGCTTTAAGGAGGGCAACAAACTGGGAGAGAACCTCTACGTACGTCAAGATGGAACCAGGTCCTACTTCTTCTCTAAAGGTCAGGGGTTTGGCTGTCTGTATTAGCCAGCGAGAGACTTGTGGATGGATGGATGGTTACAAGACTTTATCGTGGAGTGTTAGTGATGGTACTTGGCTTGTTGAGTGAATGATAATGTGATGTTATTTGCCACAGTTTAGTCCTTTCCTTCCTTCAGAGGTCCTGGCAGAGCTGTTTGAGGGGGCAGGCTTTCACTCTGTAGCCAGCGACTACGTCTTCAGAGAGACGGTCAACAGGAAGGAGGGGCTGTGTGTGCCCAGGGTGTTTCTACAAAGCAAATTCACCAAGCCTGGCCAATCACAGACATCGTAACGTCACGGAGACCCCGCCCTTATGATCTAAATCCAGAACTCGCCTAGTTATAGACTTTGTAGTTGGATTGGTCTGCAGTGGATGTGGATTGTTCTAGCGACTATATAATTGCTGAATCCACAGTATCAGCTGGGACGATTTGAGCTCGTAGCTCGCTAAAGCTGAAGCCTGGAAACCCAATAGATGTCTGCCAATAGGGCGGAAATGATTGGCAGCTATTTGACGGTGGAGTGAGTTAGCACTTGTTGAATATGAGACCTTCCACACGTTTCCTTTACATTTAGCCTATTTTAATGAAATGGTGCAGTTGCTACCACCACCACCCACAGGCTTGGTCTGAGTCATCATGTGTCTGGTTGTGTGCCTCCACTAAACAGTCTCAAATCATGGATGTGGATGAGCCTTTCTTCAAACAGTCAACCTGTGTACAACTTACCAGCATGCCGGCAGCCCTGCTGTATTCCAATGTTAACTGGCCCTGGAGTGCTTGGAGTACATGTTGACAAGCAACAGGTAGAAGTATGCCCATAAAGGCTTGGCAAAAGGTGGCAGATAATGTGAGAATTCAGGCTTATTTTTGTATAACTACTTACTTTGGAGAAACTTTGCTTTGCCTTGACTGATAAGTGTAGTCTTATAAAGAATATGATTATATTTAGAATTAAGCAAGCATATTTGGGATTAATCTGGTATATTTCCTCCTCCAGACATTTTGATAAAAAAAAGACAAAATGAAGACAGAATTGTACCAAATAATTCTAAGTAATTGCATTTTGATGTTTTTATCATTTTGAGATTAAATAATTTTAGAAACCAGTGCATATCAAATGACTAATAAATATGTTTTATTGTTTTCCGCATTGTGGGAATTATTTTTAATCCTTCAGTGTATGAATGTCAAAGAGTACACAAGACATGACTGCACAGTTGTATCTTAAACACAAACACAATGGTAACGCAAAACATAATAAATGCAAGACTAAGGTGTTTAGCTAAGGGAAGGCCATCAGTGGAACTGACCAGTAGAAACACTTTAAGGTTTTACTTTCTTGTTTTCTCACAGAAAGCAGTCATGCACTGGGGTCTTTTAAGATTTTCCTATTTTTAACAACAGCTGGTTGGGCAAAGACCAGTTTCCCTGTCTCCCATCGCACATTCGCCCATTCATTACAATGGTCACAAACAGATGAATTCCAGAAAGGTATTGTGGCCTGTTGATCACCATTTTCCAGGATCTGTGTAGAAAATGTATAATTTAATCTGTAATGAACGTAGTATTTGCTCTGTTGTGTTAAAGAGGAGGAATGGTATTCTTTACCTTCTCCATAGTGGTGTCATGGTGTAGGTCAGTATAAACACATGGTGCATGGATGGAGTTCTGGGGTGCTTCCTCATGCATTTCCTCAGTGGTGTTGGGTACTGGGACCTTTTTTAGGACTTTCCTGGTTCCAACCACAGTGCACTGCCAGGTCCAGCTTCGTTTGACCTGTGTGGCAGAAGTGGAATTCCATTAGGAGGTGATTGTTACCAAATACACTACAGGTATGGAAGCTGGATAGATCCTCCTGGGTCTTGTAAGCATTCTTGATCAAGTTTCTAGCCTCTAGCTGCGCCGAAACACTGCAAATACTTTATAAATAATATTGTTTAGCTAGTTTCTTACGTGATCATAAATCAGATGAGTGACATCTTATGTGTCATTTCAAGATGACATGTAAATGTCTCTAAAATACAGGACAGTATTAGCAAAGGACAGTTTAGGATTAGCAGTTTTTTATCTTATTTACCTTCTCCATAGTTGTCTCATTGTGTTGGTCAGCAGAAAGAAGCGAAGTTTGGAGGGCCTCCGTTGGTGTTTCCTCATGCGGAGTGGAGTGGGGTGCTGGTACTTTCTTCAAGGTGACGTTGGTTCCAACCACAGCACACTGCCAGGTCCAGTCCCCTTTCTTCCTCTGCGTAGTAAACATGGAATTGTCTGGTGGACCGTCTGGCTGTTGTTCTCCTGGGTTCTCCCATATAGGGGTCTACCTGTAAGCATTCTTAAGCGAGATGCCTAACCTCTACATTCACCTAAATACTAACTGGAAGTCCCTGTGGATACAATCGTTTAATAAATGACCAAAATGTGTGCTTTTTCGTTTTAAGTGGCATACTCTAGGGCAGCAAATCACTGATGTTTTGCAGATGTAGTTATAATAAGAGGTTGACAAGGAGCTTCGCCAAGCATTTTGTGTGGCAGCAGTGTTTTATCTGATTTACCTTTTTCATAGTATTCTCAACAGAATGAAATGGAGTCTCACAGGCCTCTTGGGATGTTTCTTTACACATCAGTGGGAATTGCACAACAATCCTCATACTTTTCACTCGTGCCTGATGAGCACAAAACATGAATGAGAACTCCGCTTAGTATATATATGTGCTTGCCATTGGGATACAATCCACGGTCTTAACACTAAACGATAGGAGCTTTTGTATAGTGACAAACTGTAACACTATTCTGTACTCCTTTTATGACGCAGAAAATTAGTCAGCTACTGTATGCAGTCTTCTAGAATTTGCATGATAGGAGATTAGTTTTAGTTGATATACAGTTGGTTTGTTGGGACATGTGCCCATGGTGTCAAACAATAGATACCCCAAGTAAAGAACTGAATGAATAATAACTAAACAGAAAAGCATTTCATATAAACTGTCTAGAAGATGGAATAAATAAAGACACTAGACAAGAAAATATTGCTATCAGTTAAAGCTTCTATCTGCAACATTTTAGGTTAATTTGTATTTTTCAATACATTTAGTTTACTGTGTTTTCATGGCAAATTCAGCATGCAAGTAATTTTCACCATTGTCCAATGGTCCAATTGTATGGGGTAGGTAAGGGTTTCACTTGAGCTGACTCAGCTATTATGGGTCAGTTTAGGCTTTGAACTTGAACAGAACCTGTCCCCTAATACCTGGTTATTGCAACATGGAAATTATGTAATGCTCCCTAACTACCCAAAACCACAGCAATGTCTTATGCAATATGCACCACCAGCTCCAAATATTTTGAAACTCAGCAGCAGCCAGGATCATTGCATACTGCAAATAAACCATATATCACATCTGCTCATCCAGCGTCAATGGCTTGCTGTTGCCGGTCAAATTTAATATTATGCTGCTGCGTTAAGTTCATAAATATTATCATTCTCCAATTTACCTCAGTAACCTCCTGGAGAACTACAATACATCTCACTACAATCCTTTTCAGCAGGTCTGACAGTAACGTCATCACTATCGGTGGAAGAGCCTTGTCACATTGCTCCTAAACTATGGAATTAATTTCCGGAATTAATTTCCTTATTACATCCGGCATTGTGAGACCATTGCAGAATTGATCTAAAATCTATGCAGGCTGGCATATTCACTGTGACATTGTTACGTATTACAGTATACTGTATTAGTGATTATTCTGTTTTGTACATTATGATTTGCTGTATGTGTGTGACCTTGGGTGTTCATTAAAATAACATGTTATTATTTAAGCTGTTTTAGAAAAGTTTGTAAAAAGTTAACAGACACGTATCAATGGAAAATTAACAGGAAAGTTACAGGACATGCTTATTTACTTTATTGTAAGTAAAAACATATATTGACATTTTATTTATTAAGTTGCACGTGTTTTAGAGATCACAATGTTAAAAATAGGCAATACAGCTCATCACACAAAAACATGAGGCATCAATTGCACCAAATATCCTTATACAATTACACATTGATGCATTTTATGCTGACGCTCTAATAAAAGTTCTCCGGACTGCTGTGCAGGAACATAAATGGCCTAAAATGCGTACCGTGTTATCATTTTTCCTTACGTTTAGGGACAAGTGTGCTATTCATGCTAACTTGCATGGCTCTTACTGGGGAAACCCCAGCAGAATATCAGGAACCAGTCCCGTTTGAAACTTATATTTTGCTGTGAGACAACAGTGCTAACAACAACACCACCTAAACGTGGAGGCTGGGACAATGCAACATGCTTTCTCAAGATAATGTGGTATCAGGGTTACACATGGTGTCAGCAGAACATGGCAGCAATGCAACATTGGTGCAGCACAAAACAGGAGTTAAAAATGTTTTCTCTTTACCTTTACCTTTAGTTCATATTATATTTACACAAATGAGTAGACGGTGTTGTGTACCTGCACCCCAGCTCTGAGCCTGACTGAATAATGCTAAAATGTAGTCAAGGAGCAGAGTGAGTGGAGGGGCTGAGAAGGGGGGGGGGCATTACCATTAACGTAACTTACATTTGATTTTGATGACACATTAGTGGACGAGAAGTACTTTTGGAAACCAGTTACTTTTGGAAACCAGTTAAGTCCTGACGTGTATGACGTGTAGAGCCATTTTCAACCCATAAAATCCAGATAAAAAAATAAGGTATTTTGTCAATATTAACTCATCAGTCCTATTTAGTTTACAGTTCAAAAACACAAATTAAGGTGCACGTAAATCTCGTAAAAGTCTTTTCAGATGTAATGTAATTTCTTAAAGAAACATTGATTATGTGTGGTGAATATTAGATTTTGGGTTTTGTACTGAGTCACTTGAAAATATGTCAGTGGTGAAAAACTTTTCCAACAATTATATTTTGTCCCTCCCCAAATGGATATGTCGGGTTAATAATTTGTAGCCAGGTAACAAATGGAAACATATATGCTTCGATGCAAGTAATTTACATCAAGTTTGTTGATAAATTGTTTCAGCCCTAGCATGAGTCCTTCTTACCCCAAGTGAAGGAGTTCAAGTAACTCTGGGTCTTGTTCCCGAGTGAGGGGACATTGGAGCGGGAGATTGGCCGGATAATCAGACCAGCGGGAACAGTATTGCAATCACTTTACCGCACCTTTGTGACAAAAAGAGAGCAGCCGAAAGGCAAAGCTCTCGATCTCCTGGGCAATTTTCGTTCCTACCGTGATCTTGTTCTTTCGGTCATGACCGAAAGAACAAGATCACAGGTACAAGTGGCCGAAATGTGTTTTCTCAGAAGGGTGCGGGTATTTCCCTTAGAGATAGGGTGAGAAGCTCGGCTATCTGTGAAGAAGTCGGAGTAGAGCTGCAGCTCCTTTGCTTTGAAAGGAGCCGGTGGAGGTGGTACGGACATCTGGTAAGGATGCCCCATGGACGCCTCCCTAGGGAGGTGTTCGAGGCACATTCAGCTGGGAGAAGCCCTCGGGAAAGACCCAGGACTAGGTGGAGAGATTACATCTCCACCTAGTCCTGGGAACGCCTCCCGATTCCCCACTCAGAGCTGGTTAATGTGGCTCGGGAAAGAGAAGTTTGGGGTCTCCTGCTGGAGCTGCTGCCCCTGCGACTAAACTGAGTGAGTATCAAATGAAATAAGCAATATGGCACAGCTCAATTTTTATATTAAACATTAACAGGATTGTATTTTATAAATAGAAACAAATTCACACTACTTTCAATTGTAGTTTTTGCTTCTCTTTTTTTTACATCATGAAGTAGCCTTAAATTAGTAATTGTTTAGCTCTAAGAGAGCTCACAATACAAGGGATATCACTTTGTATGAGCTAAAAAGAGTTTCTACCGATTGTGTTGTGGCCGGCATCCAGCCAAAGATGCAAAGGACATTTTTTTGTCCCAGTCCAGATCTGCCTAATATTGTATACAAACTACAGTAAACGCTTGTAAGCAAAACCATTTTGTTCTTAATTGTCTCAACATAAGACAGGATGTAGGTTGTACCATCTCTTATTGAAGGATGTGTTCTTAGGAAATGCTTGAAAACACTCTTTTTGGGTTCTGCAACCTGGGACTGTGAAATGTCTGCAACAATAAAACAAAAGGTTATGCATTATTACCTTGTGAAATAAATTCAGAAAACAATGCATTGTAATGATATAGACATGTATACTTATAACAAACAAATATGTTCTTAAAATCAGTACTGTATGTCAAGGATAATAATAAAATAAAATAAAAATATATGTTGTATTATCAAAATGCTTATTGATACGTGTACTGTGACGCTTGATTTATAAAAATAAAAATGTAATCAAGTTTTTTTATCACTATCTTGATGTATTATTTTGGGGGTTAAAATTCTTCAGTCCATCCAGTTGATAAAGACATTAAGCATTACCTGCAATGATTGGTTGAAGGTGGTCCAACCAACTGCTAATACTCTTGATTGACACATACTGGCATAGTGTGAATGGTTGAGTTTAGTGAAAGTTAAATAACAGAGCTTTGCAAAATCATACTCATCATGGTATACCACAAGCCTGGCTGTGCCTGACTGCTCTCAGATAATTATTCGCTGAGATTATAGTCTGGAAACCCTGTTCGTATTAGCGTTTTCACAGCCAACCTGCTGGACAACCAATCAGGTTGGGTATGTGCGATGACGCTGAAATCAAGCATGTGTGTCTCAAAGGTGGTAGAGCTAGATGAAATGATAAAAACAGTTGTGGCGACAAGGATTGGTTAAACGCTAACATCAGTTTCAAAATTAACCAGAGGTCTACGACCAGTAGTAGACAGCGGGGTGCAACATCTAATTAGGCTTCTTCCATTCAAATAAATATTGTGCATTGGAAATGTCTTTAAATGGTAAGGGTTGGCAGACTAGTCCAAAAAACAAATATTCTATGAGAATAGTTTAGAAAAGCAGTAAAGTGTAGCAACTATCTCCAGACAGTCCCCCTCTTAGAAAAGTAGCAGGACGCTCACTATTAGCTATGTTCTATCTATTCTAGCTACAGGCACAGGCATGCTATGGATCATGGACTAATATAAACCTCTCTATACTGCATACAATTAGGAACTATACCGATGAGTTCATTCATTCTGCTGATTCAGCCATGTTATAAGCGGACTCAACACTCAACTTTATGAAGGAAATGTGCTCAGTTGACATGCGGCATTGCAAGTTTCCACTGCGCTGTTTATGCTACAATTTTGTACACAAAGCTGTGTGCACAAAAACTCACCGTTACACTGTAAGTAAAGCTGGCGTGTCTGACTGCAGATCAGGTAGCAGCTCGCTACGTTTTGTTTATTGAATAACCTAAATGTTTCTATTTTATTAAATTCGCTCTGGCGTTGAATGTGCGCGCTACATCCTTCAGCTGTGAACGTATTGGAAATAAAAGAAAAGAAAAAACAATAAAAAACAATAGTTCCCTTGGCAACGCGGACCACTTCAAACAAGCCCTGCGTGTCCAAGATGTCTCCTTACAGCCTCAAGACAATGTAGGCTATACAGTTATATGATGACTGAGTGTGCATGCATGACATAAGCATATACAAATAGAAAGTAGACATCACTGGGCCTGATTTTATTTTTTAAATATCTGATTTGAGGTATTAAAAATGTAATTGTTTTTAAACATCACCAATTTATGCCTGTAATGCCATTAAATATAATCAAAATAAAATGTAATCATGCAGCACAATAACACAAATAATTGACTAGGCTAAGTGGTGTATACATGTAATTGCATTTTTACCTATACCAGACCATATATGCATTTTCCCTTTGTGAATATGTCTGATCACACTCCATTTGGAAGTCTTCGCAGTCGTTTCCTTCTACTTTGCTTAGTTATATATTTGTTCTGAACCCTTCTGGTTTGTGGTGAATATCTCTGGCCTCTACAACCGGACCTGACCGGATAACAGAAGGTGGTGGCAGCATTCATTTATATAACAACGTTTATTACAGTACGTACATGAGGCCCATTGTTTTCTCTTAATAAATGGACTCGAATGTTGTCTTACTGAACACTAGAGAATGACCGTTATATAGCAGGAGTTATGGGTTTCAAATGGCAAGAGAGACAAAGAACCTTTACCTTTAAGGCTACCGTATGACTCGAAATGAACAAATCAACTAAAACATCAATAGATGGCAACCAACAACTAAAGTCAATATTTTTACTTATACAAATGTGTCTTACAGATAGAAAACAATTCAGTTAATTATGCTGATTTAGGCCTGTAGTAATGACTGAACCATCAGACTGTAAATCTCTGTTAACATATTATGTTATGTTAGATGTGGTCTGAAAGTGCATTATGGTTTAAAATCTGGTTGTTACCATTTGTACCAATTGGAGGTGCTACCACGCTGTACTTCAGAGTCACAACGTGATTGATAATATGCTCAGCAATGTTCCATGACAAGCTAGTTGGATTTTGGCTGCAGGCAATTTAAACTATAAGTCCATTCCAGTTGTGGATCTAGGATGGCTATTGGCTACACAGTGTTGTTGTAAACGAGCTGCAGCTAAAGAAGAAAGCAAAGTTATTCAGTGTGGACCATTTTACTCTGCTTTTTATAATTATGTAAAAGAGAAATGTATTAACGCCACTTAACAACCATTTGAAGCCTAATGCCATATCAATCCCTTTGATTTTTCTTTTTTTTTTAAATGTTTAAATGTTTCATTTCTGTGAAAGTGAAAACCAACAGCATAACATCAACACCTTGAAATGTTTCGCTCTGACAATCTGCTACTGTTACTAGCAGATGTGGTTTCCTGCTCTGCAATTAGACTAGTACCACGGCAAGAACCAAATAGGGGAATGGGGCATATTTCTTTAAGGGAAACTAACTCACAATGTCCTCGTTATACAGTCCTATGTGGCCTGCATGTGATTTGGTGGTGTGACAAGTAACACACAAGGAAAACATTGAAAGGAAACAAAACAATTATACATTTTGTTGCTTTATTTTCAGAGGGATTCAATTAAGGCTTCACTTCTCTGTGGCGTACCTTACATACAGATACACATTATGAATGAATAATGGACCTTTTATGTTGCTACTACTCAACATAAATTGGCATTGAATGTTTAGAGGTATTATTTGTGATAAAGATACACTATACAATCGTTTTTCGTGGCTACTTTCTGAGCCCCCACCTTCCCCCATAACCTAATGCATACTAGCCATATAAAAACAGAAAGGGATGAGCTAATTCCTGTTTCATTCACTTCAATGGAACAAAACTCAGGTTGAAGATGCGGTTTGGTCTTTATTCTTGTGAGAACAAAAGGTTCCATCACTCGTGGAATGGGTCTATTGGTAGTTAATCAACCTGGAACAAAACAGACAGACATGATACTACAGTTTTTCTTACACACCAAAGACTCAAAAAATATATTTCTAAATGTTAGCATTTTATTAGACAAAAAGTATAAAGCTACATACATTAAAACAAAGCCAAATAAAATTGATCAAAAATATCAAGAACTGCAACTGAAACTGCATCTGCCATGTCTATTTGTTTATCTTATTCCATCTTATATTTGATTTTGTGAGGTTAGATGCAGCATACCTATAACATACTGGTAATATCACCACAATACCTTTGACATTAATGCCGACAAAGTGGCCTTTCGCTGTAGTACCGCTCTGACAATTTGCATTGCATTGAAATGACCCTTCATCCTCTTTTGTCATGGTGATTATCTCTGTCACAACATGCCTCCACCTTGTGTTGCCGTCTTCCAGCACGGTCTCATTGACAGTAGTAATGTACCTGCTGGAGTTTGTGAGCTTGACGCATTGAGATGAATTGAATGACTGACACCATGCAATGTCCACATCGCCACAATGTTTGAAGTTATACATTGCCTTACATGTAAGTGTAACTGATGTACCTCTCTCTGCAGTGATAGTTGCTCGTGGATACATTATATCTAAGACACCTGGAGGATAAATGAAGGGATGGGGTTCAACTTTGATTGATGTTCATATTTTGAGTTATTGTTCAAAATCTCACGTAAAACACCAATTCATCATTAAATACACATACTGTACACATAGGCGATTAGGGATGGGATGATATACAATATTTTTGTTTATCGCGATCAAAATTCTGATGATAATCGTATTGTGGTGAATGTCCATATTGGGCATAATCATGAATATCATCACAAGTGGAACTATTTCAACAAGTGACTTGAAAAAAGCTGTCTAGCTCACTTGTACAGTCCAATTGTATTGATTTACTAATGTATTTATTAGCCTGCATCTTTCCAGTCAATCAACACCATGGCTAAAGGCTCAGCTTGCCCATAGAAAATATATATTGGATTTGTTGAAATACTGGTTTCAAAACTAAAGGAATCACAAAAAAAGATACAGTACATTTGTGTCACGATAGTAAAAATGATTGATTCTATTTTTTGTTTAAAAATACAAGATAAAGTGATTCCATATTACGTTTTAGTGCAATTTTAAGAGTTTAATAATTATATAATAAATACTTGCGATAATATCATCTATCGCAATTATTTTGGTCAGGATAATCGTGATATACATTTTTCATATCGTCCCCTATAGGTGACATTTGAACGGTCAAATAAGCATTTCATTATTCACATTTGCTACCACTCAAGGTACTCTGTAAAACGTAGCTATATTATTGACAATCATTTATTGACAATATAATGTTTATATTGTTTTAAGCCATCAAGTTGAAATCAATTTAAACTTTACTAGCGTAATTGATTTGTAGTGCTCCTGACAGAGTAAGGCACTGACACTGCTACGCCTATATGAGTTAGGTAGTTATAGGTAGTCTATTGTGTTCTGTTGTTCATGTGATAAACCAGACACTTCTGAAGTTACACTACACATGAGCCACCATACTAAATGTTATTAATTATAGTTCTGCCTTAAAAATGTTAATTGAGTACTGTTTTATTAATGAAGAACCAATTCATGTGAAAGTACAAGTAAATAACTGACCTGTGTCCTCGAGAAGTGATGCACTGTAACACAAAAAACAAATGATAAACAAGTGAATACAGTGTTGGTAAAGCCCAGCCATTCTCAGATACACTCTCTAACTCACGGTGTGACTATGCTAGACAGGAATACTAGCCAATTGTGGTTAGCTGAATATGTTTGCAATCATGCTGTAATTTACTTAGCAGCATGCTTCAGGCCCACCCACATAAGGGCTAGGGTGGTAGCTGTTGTTTCCGCGCGCGTGTGTGTGTGTGTGTGTGTGTGTGTGTGTGTGTGTACGCACCTGTGTGTGTGTGCGTGTGTGTGTGTGTGTGGGCTGATGGTTAGTAGGTGGAAACTACTTGTTCTGCTATGTAAGATGTGTTTTCTGAGACCTCCTGGCCTGCACATTCACAACTTTACATTTTCACTCACATTTCGAGTATTTATATATTTTAAAATGTTCGTTCGTGCTGTCATTTGTATTACATTGATTGACTTGTAGCAGCCTGTTGGGAGGACAAAGGATGGCTTTGATGTCAGGTACATCATTTTAAAATACTAAAGGAATCTAACCAACCAATATAATGATTATACCATATAATCATTATTTTCATTTGTGTAAACAGTTGGGCTTTTGCAAAATACGCAAGAGCTGTGTTTGTTAGTGACAAAATGATTCTGATGAAACATGAAGGATGATCATATACACACACTAGCAAGGGAGTGTTGAGACACTTATAAGGAACATACTGGACTGTTACCAAGTTGGTCCAACAGGCTTGTTGTTGACAAGATGGCAAGTAATAATTATAAGAACTCATCAGCTGATCACGATGTAGAGAATCTTACCAAGAGAGATAAAACTGATTCAGGTAGGTGAATTCACATTCACAATATCTCGTAAGGTGAACTGTGAATTACTTTAGTTTAGCCTTATTTAAGAATGTTGTATATGCGACTTGGCATAGGGATTTCAGCACTTTTGCCGAAGTAAGATTATTATTACTATAAACCTTATTAATGAAAAAATTATCTGTGTGTGTGTTTCCTTTGCAGGGTTAACAATAAAATTGGTTGTAGTGAGCTTTGCCACGCTGTGCTTCATTCAGGTGGCTCTCAACATTTCTCTTCGGCTACCGTATAGCCTTAATGTAACAGGTTCGTCCTGAGGTCATACTTGTTTTTGGTTAGGTACTTTGTCAGGGCTGAATATGCCACTTTGTCTCCTTTCTAGCTCTGTTATAGCTGCAGGAGGCATTGAAATCTGTGTGATTATGAGAAACAACTGGCAAACACCAATTAAACGTTAAACGTTACTTAGCATAGAAGTCATGCAGCAAGTATGCTCATGATATGACCAATTAACCAGTCTGGGTGATAAACAACACTCTCCCCTCCATGTGTCAGAACATCAGCTGGATGACAACAGCAGCTCTCTGGCCTGTCAGACTGGAGCGCTGGTTCAACAACTAGATGATCTGAGGAGGAATAATGTGGACTACCTCCACAATTACAACAATTGCATAAATCAACTAAACAAGGACAAAGCAGAACATGAGAGCTACACAGATATGGTACAACAAAGGGATAATCTACAGGCCACTGTTATAGAGCAGTATTATAACATGCAATCTCTAAAGGAGGAGATACATACACTCCAAGGAAGAATTGTGAAACTCGGTGAGTAATTTCTATGTGCTACAAAGCCATTCTCAAATGTTTTAGATATGACATTCTAGGTGTTTTTGAGATTGCTCACCATTCTTTCACTGTTTCCTTTTTTACCTGGCAATTTTTGTTTTTCTTATCAGTAATTCATTGTAATACGTATAATTGTAATTTATTGAGTGTTGCGTGTTTATTATCGGCATATGATTTGTTTTATCTTACCTTAGTTTATTTTATCATATCTTATTTTAAATGAACGGAATAGGCGTAGTTTCATTGCTCAATTTCACAAGTGTCAAACTTCCCTTTGGGCAGGACATAGAGTAATCATATAAGACAAATTAGTGGTTAGGCCCCAATTGCGACATACTGACATATATAGAGCATTGTGCTTTGACTACATTTCAAAGCATATGACTGGATGAAACACATGCTCATAACGTACCGTACTTGAAGTTGTCACAACCGCCTTGATCACTCGGCCCCTCAAAATAACCTTCTACGTTGTTAACTCACCTTGTTTTAATTTAGGTTAATTTAGGGTAACTGATCCTGACTTGTGTTCTTGAGTAGAGGGAGGAATGTCCAAGTGTCCGTCAGGGTGGATGTCACACCTCTCCAGCTGTTACCTGCTCTCCTCTCAGAGATGGCCATGGTACAAAGCCAGAGAAGACTGTGTGCAGAGAGGCGCACACCTTATGATCATAAACAGTCAGGAAGAGCAGGTGTGTTTGTGTGTGTGGATAATCTAATGCAATGGTGCTCAATCTGTGGGCTGGGGCCAATTAAAGGGTCCCAGCATGTGAAATACTGTATAGTATATGCCATCAAATAATTTAGAACATATTGAAATCATGTCTTTGATAACTGTATTAGACAGGACAAATTTATTTATTTATTTACTTATTTATAAATGTATTAATTAATTAATTAATGTTTCTTTGTTCCTTATTTTTGCTTGTATGAAATACTAGTATACGTTAAAATACTTCTGAATACTTCCAGGTAATACTTCACACCATGGGTGCTTCTTCAGGCAATGTGTGGATTGGTCTAAAGCTGAAGGTTGATGGCGTATGGACCTGGGAGGATGGAACCACACTGAACTCTGCGTAAGATTATGACATATCAACACAACTGTATAACAATGGCTCTCATAACTGGGGTCATGGGCCGCCTTGAGGGGCCGTGAGATACTATTATAGGGTTGTGAGATTTTTAATATTGCTCCATAGAGTTTCTATATCGCTAATAAAGCAATTACAATCTGGGAACAGCTGTACTGGGAATGGTATTTGACTGTGGACATTTCTGCAGTTGTACTGTATATAAATTGTCGTCTATATAGTCATGATAGATTACTTTAGATCTTAATAATGTCA
Organism: Forbesichthys agassizii; assembly: GCA_026546735.1. Classification (NCBI taxonomy): domain Eukaryota; kingdom Metazoa; phylum Chordata; class Actinopteri; order Percopsiformes; family Amblyopsidae; genus Forbesichthys; species Forbesichthys agassizii. The sequence continues at coordinate 12,195 of JAODLL010026089.1, read as the reverse complement.
TCATTTGAAATAGGACAGTAATGACCAAAACTGTTTAAATGTATTACCACCTACTTGGTGAATCAGAATTTGATATTTTTTTGCATTTTGCACATACAAGAAATGTCCAGTATTATGGTGAGGTTGGTACAATCGATATATAAAAGAAAATAATGATAATAACAAAGATATGTTAAAAAACTAAATGCTAATAAAATAAATAAAAATTAACGTAGTTACTGTTATCTGCTAGTTACTGTTACTGTTAGCTGATAGTTACATAAGTGTGCAAATGTGTGATATGGTATAGTATAATATAATATACATACATGGATGTCAGTTTACATTCATGTAATTAGCATATGTTCCCATATGTCCATAAAGATTTGGATGGTGCTGGTGAATACACTATCATCTTAAGATCTATTCTGTATATATACTATTATCTAATACAATATGTTGTTTTCAGGTACTGGGATTTTCTTCAGCCAAATTCTGCATTACTTCAAAAAGATGCGGTCTGTGTGACCTCTATACAAGGCAAGGCTGCGTTGGGTACCTGGCACAATACCCTCTGCACAATGGCACAACACTGGCTGTGTGAGATGGAGCTCAATTAATTTATATACTGTATATATATTGGATAATATAAATAATATTTCTTCCAAATATGTCTTGGATTTTGTAATTTGTGTAATGCTTAATATTATAAACATTAACATAGCAGCATATAACACATTTCTATGTATTTAGTAAGGTAATTGATATCCTAGTGTGACATATAAAGGTCTTTTCATGTATTTTCCGCTAATAATTTATTTATTTATATTGCAAAGGTTAACAAATCCACAGTATCGCAGCCTCAAAATAGATAGAAAATGCCACTAGGTGGCAGTACTGTTCAGTTTATAAAGTAGTGTATTATTTATGGTGGGACTGTGGGTCTATAGGGGGAGAGAGTTTTTGATAGGACCACTAGTGATGCTAACATAATTAAAGTTGTACATTTCTTGAGTTATGCATTAAACATTTCTCCAGATAGTATGTTGTTAATGGTTTGTGTACTACCAAGTGTTGTTTCGTGAAGGTTGAATGTTTATTATGTATTATCATATTTCAACATATATTTATTAGAGTTAATAGGTCTACAGTTGGCCTGTGTGATCATTTTTAGCATTAGCCCAATGTATCTTCCATTTTAATTCTAGGTGTAATCATTTTCTTCCTAAATATGTTATGAAGAGAGAGATTTTATTGCTCAAAAGTAATTTTGGATCCTTAGAATGCCTTTAATTGGCCAATTGACAGGCTTTGTTGTTTGACGCCAGTCTTGACCAGGACACTCCTGTAAAAGAGATTTTTAATCTCAGTGAGTAAATTGTCTTCCTGGTAAAATAAAGGTTTAATAAAATTAAAAAATATAAAATATAAAAAAACATATCTGCATCACATCTGCGGTGAATTTAGCCATGTAATGGTTTTGTTGTGATGCAGTTAAAGGTATAGTCAGACATTTTTGAGAAAGATGTCTCATATTTTAACTCCATCAAAACAAAAACAGCTCTCCCTTCAATGCGGTCAGGTGCTCCCTCATAAGCTCTGCCACACACATTAGAAACACATTGCAAAGCCTAGTATATTGTTTTGTGAGGTATGCACTACTTCGTTTTACATATATGTTCTTATTTACAGAGCTAGGGCTGGGTAGAAACACCATATTCTTTTTTCAGCATTCACAGAGAACAGGCAGGTATCGGACAGTGAGGATATATTCACAAAATGCATTAGGTTACAATCATTGACTATACCTTTAAATTGCTATTGCTGATGACTTCTGACCTAAAATGCATCACCATGTACCTCCATGACTTCATGCTGCCCACCCCTCCCCTTCTCAGGGTACTTCCTGTTTACTGGCAAAACCTTGCTCAAGATGTGTGTGTGTGTGTGTGTGTGCATGTGTGTGCGACTATGCGCACAATACATTATGTATATTAGGGGTTTGTGCTCACACCCACCATAATTATCCATGTCTCCTTTAGATGATCTCAGAATGTGATACACAGTTATTTTACATCTCTTTTGCACACTGACCAATAGGATTAAGTGCATCAGCTAAATGCCTGTCTAGAAAGTACACTCACCGGTTTTCCAATAGGTCTGGTTGAACACTTTTGCAACCTTAGCAACCAGACACAGAGGTCAATGAGACACCCATCCCCATACTCTTCCAGTCCCACATGAATCTACTGTATGATACTTCTACACTTGTATGTAATATCCTGAGCTTAATATGCCACACACACACATTTAGTACTTCTATGTGACCATGAAACTGAGGCCGAGAGGTAGTCCAGGGGTACAATCCTCACCTCTGACACAACCTGGGTCTTTGGAATGAATCCCGTCAGATCTTCGTCTCTCACGATTGCCACTGTATTAGCGAGGGGAATAGAGTTGAGCCAGTGACTTAAAACTGAGACAGCTGCTCAGTTTGAAAACATTTGGTTTTCATTTCATTGGTTTGGTTGTCTTCAGTCTCGCCAATCCTGTGGGTTGTGCAGTGTGCAGTAAATGGTTATAAATGAGATAATGACTAGGTCTCTATAAAGGGGTGCCCATCATTACATACAAGGCACAGGGATAGGTCAGGAATTTAGCATTGTTGCAGTGCCACTGTGACGACGTGTGAAGTGTGTTTGTTCATTTTATTTCAATTGAAATGTCTATCAATCAAATATAATAATGTTTCTTAATGTTAGCTAGCTATACATCCAATCAAGTGTGAAGCGTTTTTGTAGAGCATATTCAAAACATATGTGTGTGAGTGGCAGCACAAGGCACACACACTGTAGCCTTCATAAGTACTGTATGTGTATGCAACTGTTCTGTCACACCATGTCCATGATATATCCGGCTGTTTGTTTAGAATATGTGGATCAAATCTGATCTCTATTTGATATTTCTTTATTTCTTAACTGTAGACAGCATTATCCGTTTCCACCTATCTGTTTGCATGCCTTCTCACGCGTCATTCGGTACATATCTAGAAACTTTACATCATTTCTTATTGGAAAGGTCAGACCTTTCAAGGTTATGGCAGGCTTTCCCAGAGAGTTTGCAGTCGAGTTTGCATGTATCATGCTCCAGTTCTAATGCTAGTGCTAATAAAACATAATAAAACTCAGTGCTCAGCATTTTACCGACATATTAAATGTGTACTGTGTTTTTTGGTCACTGGGGACAAGGGTTGAAATACACTGCATGGTACTGTAATGTACCATATGTATGTAAACATGCATGTAGCTACAATAATATACAGCACCAAACTACATTACAATGATCTGGCTTGACGTGAATGATGTACGGACACTTCAGAGTATCCATTAAGTTAGTAAACACAAAAATCAATGCACACATGTAGAGGCTTCTGGTATTCTTCTTGTCTCATTGTATCATCATGTTGTGTCTGGCTCTGCCTGCCTGCGCCCTTGAGCTAAGCACTCACATTGTCTGGGTTTACACAACCCAAAGTTGTGTAAACCAGATCCAGCTCCAGCTACTAAACTTTGTTTAGTAGCTGGAGCTCTCTCTCTCTCTCTCTCTCTCTCTCTCTCTCTCTCTCTCTCTATCGCTCTCATTTCTACTTTAGTGAGCTGTGATAATGAAAACATCACATCCCAGAGAGATAGAGAGTGATAATGAGTGTATTGGATGTATGTAATAAGTACACAGTGTACTCTACAACTCTACAACTACAAAATACAGCAGCAACGCAATGTATCAGAATACACTACTGCATTTTTGCAATGGAGCATGAATTCACCTCGCATAGCAATCTGCATTTGATCTAGTCTAACCCTTCGCATGTAAACTGACTCATGGTAGTTCCTGTAAAAGGTATAGTTAGTCATTCTGGAAAATGTTTGTTGATATTTGAGCATGATTATAACAAAAACACCTCTGCCTTCAATACCATAGGGTGCTCCATCAGAAGCAGCGACCCACACATCGTAAACACACTGTGAAGTCTAGGATATTGTTGTGTGCGATCTGGACCACTCTGATTGTTTTACTATTTACAGAGTGAGTAGTAGAACGCTGATTGGTTTTCCAATAGTTTCAAAATGAAGCAGAGGTCTATGCCGTGTAGGATGCGGCGAGTGCAAACATTCAGTGTCCAGACCCTGTTCACAAAGTTAATTTTGGGTCTGGTTACATCAGGCTATAATCAGAGGCTGCACCACGTAAACATCTTACAGAAAGTACTGTATTTTATAGTATTTTTAAACTACAAAATACAAAACACTAAAGTATTTTAATACAAAACATTAAGCCATTTTTAACAACGCTATCAAATACAAATGACAAAATTTTATTTTGTATTTCAAATCTGTATTTCAAATACATATGTAGTGTAATTCTGTCAAAAACCATCAGTCATCATCACTCAGCCATTTCGTAATGCCAAAACAACTGTCATCTCAGACAAGGTAAGATTTCCACTTGTTTTGTTATTTCACTAGTATGCTATACTATAGGCACATAATTTTCAATAAATCTAATAATGGCGCGCAAGACTCCAAACGTTCCCGAAGTACTCGGGTTTTAGAATCGTTCAACCAGAAGGGGGCGTTCCTGGCCAGCCAGCACACTGCATCCTCAGCAGCTCCGTAAGATGTCATTATGCATTGGAGGTTCACTGCGGACGGTCGCGCTCGGCTCGGATTGTTGTTATGGTGCTCCGGTTTTAAACGCCGTTCCATGAAATCATAAGGTAGGCTTGTCGATAAAATAGTAGTGAAGCCCATGTTTCGAAGTCTGGTTAGTCAAATGAGGCCGCTAATGTTTAGCTGCGCCTAGTCTGTCGGTGTCCTAGCCGTCCTGTAGATCGGCTTTGTTCGTGGTTCCACAGCAGACAGACGCTCCTCCAGCCGAAATGGATCACACAGAACACCGTTCTGACGAAGAGACTGAATATGATGAAGAAGATGTGGATCCTAGAATTCAGGTAGGCCTAAGCTATTCTTAAGTTAGGCTTTGTGGTTTTGATTCGTGGATCAGCAAAGCGATAGGCTCCAGATAGACTCAACCAAGCGAGATATGAACGCATTTTTTTAGGTAAATTCATTGATTCGCCAGATTTAGGCATTTTTTTCGTGGGTCAATTATAGGCTTCTTACAGTAATGCTAGACTTCATATCAAACCTACTTTTGACCACCTGGCATGTTATTTTAAGTTGCTGCTGTAGGCTACATGTTGCATGTGGTGGAGGATGTGATCTCTCAAGTCATAGTGAATACACAACACACACTGCACTCCAACCCATTCCCCTTTGAGAATCATAGGCTACGTGTTTCAGTATTAGCGTTGCTCTGGTCCTTTCAGTGTTATTTCACTGAATAGCATACGCATTTTTCTTATACCACACACATCGTTTAGTTATCTTAAATAATGTCAGGTCTGCAGGAGGTGGAAAGTAGGACAATTCAGCCATGGCAGCTGCTTAACCTCCAGATACTGTATCACACTTTATCGTGCCCTGACTCTCTCTCTCTCCCCTCCTGTCTCACAGGGAGAGTTGGAAAGGCTTAACCAGTCCACAGACGACATCAACAGATGTGAGACAGAGCTGGAGGTGAGAACACAGTGCAAACAGACGTATGCATGATATGTGCACAGCGAAGGAATAGTTCTCCGACATATTAACACAGAGACATCTTTGTTTTGTACAAGCACATGAAGCACATGCGAGACCATCGCACACAAGCAAATGGATGAAGGTCCTGCCGCGCACGCACACACACACACACACCTTCCCTCTGTGTTTGTTGTTTGGCCTTTATCAGCAGATGAGACGTCTCTTAAATCTCTGATAATATAAGTCGTTGACTGCCTGTCAACCTGACATGTGTTGTATTGTACCACAGGACCTCTTTGTGTTTCCCTGGAGTCACTGCATTGTAGTACAGAGGATTTATTTAGTTTTTCTGAAAAGAGACATTGGGGGAGTGTCTGTTTACTAGTTCTAGTACAAGTTGCTACAATATTCCTTTAAAATGTTTTTCATGGACATTGCAGACAAAACATTACTAGAGTAGCCGTATACTAACTCATGAAGACACAAACTAACACAAAAAATATGAATTTTTACCTGCAATTTGCACCCAAAATGAAGACCGATGTTGGGTGCTTTGTGGAATATTCTATTGAATTCTGTTGCATTTATAAAAGTTAAACAATTTAATAGTTTTAAAACACTTAGTGCTTCTAGTGGATGGCTTTATTGAGGTGAATGTCTCATTTGTCTGCTGTATAGTTTATGTCTGCACTATGCAGTGCAGTGTGAGTCATACAGCCATGAAGCAGTAAAGTTTGGTGTGAAGTTCATTTTGAGTTGGCACAGTTTCAATTTGTCTTCAGGGACAAATGTTGGCGCACTTGAGGGGAAAAAGTAACTGGTTGTTCTGAAGAGAGAAAGAGAATTAAAGTAATGATCAATAGTGGACATAAACAAACTTGGGTTGTACCAGTACACATATAACTACTGTACATGTCTGTGTACAGTATGCACAGCATATTATTATTCAGATATACAGTAAATTGTGAATAGTACAATACATTTCTGAAGTTGCATTTCAAACAATGAACTGCCTCTTACCAGGAACACTTTACTTAACTATCTACTTTACTATTTACTATCTATATAATTTTACTATATGAATGTCTCAAGTAACAAATATGATAAAACCTTTATTTAATGTGACCTAGACAGTCCAACATAGATCAGTTTTTGTTTATGGATGTTTCACTAGAGGTGTCAACCAACTTGTGCTAATTCAGCTGGATGCACTTCTGTATAGGACATATAGGATATGAGCAGTGTTTCAGCCCTAAAAGCCTCGGTATGATAACAAGTATTGAGACTGTGTTTCCACTATAGTCCATATACCGCACAGCAGTTGAATAATTTCATATTCTGGGGGGGAAGGGGGGGGCATTATCTCATTCTCCATATTGATCTTTAGCCCCCTGAAACTAGCAGATCATTATCTTTGTGTTCTAAGCTCTACACCAGACTGACCAGCACAACGTTGTTTCACATTTTTCCATTCGACTGGCTTATCAGTCTTATTTAAAAATACAACCGTTGATGTCTATGGTGTATGATGACGGCGTCGGCTACAATATTGTTTGTGTTGCGTAAACTTTCACTCTAAACCTAATAAAGGTGTATACTGTTCAATTAAGTTCCTCTGGGTACAGGCAATGACAATTGAATCAACAAAATGTTTACATTGCTATATTCATACTGTAGCAATTCGTGTTCCACTTTTTCAGGGTAGCATGAAAGCATGTTTATAATTAGCAGATACAATGTTACTAAAGAAAGAACAAAACAACATAAAGGAGACTCTAGTTTAACTTAGGGGACTTTTACATTGATACCACTCTTGAGCCCACAGACCATGCATGCTATTTGGGGGTGTATTATTCGGTCTATTGCTGAATAACATATAGAATCTCTATGGAATTTATCGAATCAGTATATTTCACAGAGGTCCGGCACATACAATTTGAGTCACGTTGTATGGAAACTCTTGGGCATACATCTTTGTTTTCCTTTTTGGTCCTTCTGAAATTGCTTGGCTGAAATCTGAATAATTTGTTGTTGTTGCTTATTTTGCACAAAGACGATTTCTAACATGTACTAATCTGTTTGCATAGGGTGATTGTAATTGAGATTAAACATAAAGCTATTTTATATGAGGAATGTCAAAAGTCTTTCTCCTCTCTGCCAGGATGCCCGGCAGAAGTTTCGCTCTGTGTTGGTGGAGGCCACAGTGAAGCTAGATGAACTGATGAAGAAGATTGGAAAGGCTGTGGATGAGTCCAAACCCTACTGGGAGGCCCGCAGAGCTGCCCGACAGGTAGAGCGTCTGGATGGATGGATGGATGGACAACAGTCAGATGATTAATGCGTGGATGGTTGGCAGATATACAAATTAATAAGACCGAAGGATACATGAAACAAGTGAATAGATGTTCATATTCTGTGAAATGGATTGGCTTTGAAACAGGAAACAATCCACCCTCACTAGCCAATAAGACAATTTCATTGGATGTTAAAATTAGTCTTTGTCTGCTGCTGGATCATTAATGTGTATATCCTTAAAAAGTGGTCTAATTGTGCCCTTTATATTTATCAGTGAAAGACTGTAGAACAAGTAATTTCTCTCACATATACAAGCAACTTCTTTTCTGTCCAGTCGGTGACGTTGTTTCAGCCAGTAGCGACACATCATTTTAAGGCACAGGACATCATACTGTTTGTTAAAACAGATATGAACTGTTACAATGACATAGTCACTGAATATGTCTCTTGCCAACAGCTAGTGGATGTCATGGCAAGTGATGAGAATGATGTGAGACGTTTTTAAACTGTGATGCCAATTCCTTATTCTGCTTAGCCGGTTAGTCTTAATTCCTTATTCTGCATAGCCTGTTCTCTATGTGTGAGTGAATAAAAGTGGTAGAGGAATCAGCCACCTGCATCTCTAGATAGGAACTCTTAGAGCAGTAAATACTCGTCCTGGAACAACAGTGACTGAAAGAGAGGTGAAAAGATCTGAAAAGATAATTTGTGGCATTTGTACTAGTGTGCTTTGTGTGTATTGCTTGGGTATTGGCATCTTTAAGAGGAGCCACACTCCAGAACACGTAGCTGAACTTGAATTACAGCTTATTGCTAGGCTGGTGTAACCTAATGGACTGCAACCTACTGTAGTCTTGCAGAGCCAGCGTTGGAGTCAGGGACACAGCGTTGGCTAACTACACCAAGTTCCGCCTACTTGACCGGGGAGTAACAGTAGGCTATTTTGATTAACATGCACAACGACCGACCAACTACATAGCCATGATCAAATTGGACAATTACACTTATTCTGCAAAAATAAGAGGTTATTTTAGGACTGGCCCCAAATATTCGATTATTCCGGTATTCGTTTGTTGGGTATGTATTCGATTTCAATATTGGGATTCGAGTATTTGTTTTTTCACATTATGCATGCATGTTTTCCCATTAATCCCTACTGTCTCCATATGAACCCACATGTTGTAATGTAATTGCCTGCCTTACACACATTTGATTGCAATTGGCTGTGTTTGTAAGAAGAGAGCGAGGTTATTCATTCAACACACACTTTTATTGGGTAATACAGGAGGAATCAAAGATTATTTAATTTATTTTTCCTAATTATAGTGGAGTGTTTTTAATGTTTTTTTTTTTAGAAGGACTATTCAAATACTCGTTCGGAAATACCATCAAGTATTCGAAACCTGTAAAATGGTATTCGGGACAGCCCTAATTTTCCAGCAAACAAAAAACTAAACAAGTACAAGCAAATAAACAAGGCCTCAAGTGGACAGCAAAAGAGATGCCCAAAAAGTGGCATTTATTACACTTTCCTTTTTTATGTTACTTAGCATGGAAAACTATCTTTCAGTGCATGGTTTATACTGTCTATGCTAACAAATGGTGAATGTAAAAGGGAACATATGCAGCCACATCAACCCACCTAAGCTTCGAAGCTGCATGCAGCAATGGGACTAAAGGCAGTATGGCTCTCTACCCACACAGCACACAATTACCAGCTTACAATAAGGCCAATAAGCCAGCCTTTCCTCTACAGACACAACACACACAGTTGTATAAACCATCAAGTCTCATGTTTAACAGCATGGGCTCAGAGAGATTCAATGTTATGTAGTCACTAGTACAGTAGACAGTAGAGTAGTAGGACATGAATGGAAGAAGGAAAACATGAGTCTGCACTTACGAGGAGCTCCCTCTGCCATCTCAATGGCAGTGATCCCAAGAGACCAGATATCACTCTGCACAGGTCAAACAAGAAAACGGGTTACAAAATTCTTTCCCACTTCAATTCTCACGTGAGTGCGCACACAAACACACACACACACCCTGTAGTCATAAGTAGAGTCAGGGTTCTCGTCACAGGCGATGACCTCTGGGGCCATCCAATAAGGAGTGCCGATGAATGTGTTCCGACGGCCCACGGTTCTGTCCAGCTGAGCACTGACTCCAAAGTCCACTAGAAGTCAATAGTGGACGGACAAAACGACAGGAGGAAACTGTCAGTATTGACAAATATTAAGACATAAAAACATTGGATTAATATATATACATATAGCAGGGTACCCCCCAGGGTACACAAAGTTAAATTTGACTTTTTAAGACCTTTTTAATACCTTTGACTGAAATGTAATACCAAACTGGCAAAATAATGAAGGAAATCTGAAATATAAGCAGACATTTTTAAATGGCTTGCATTTAATTAAACATTTTTATTTTAATACTCACATTCCTATTTACATATTAGCAAGTGTTGTGTGTTTATTCTACAACAAACTATTTGGTTAGGAAATCACAGATTGCATTTTTCATAACTCACTTACTATTATTACTATTAGACTACTAGTCTATTAAATAGGACCTAGTGTAGTGTTTACTATGTAGTTAACTACATCATTTACTATTACTACTACTTTATTATCATCATAGTAAAGCTTTCACTTTGTATTGTACGGCTCTGTCATTATGATGGAGATATCTAGTACAAACATACAATATAATACAACATTGACTAAGACAGATATACATTTTAAACATATATAAAGAAAACAAAGAAAATAAAAATACAAGAATAAAATAAAAATAAAAAATATATATTTGGAAAATATAAACAAAATAATGAAATAATAGATTGATTGTTGGGAGGATGAAATGTACTGGCACATGGTACAGTACGTAACGTTATTTATGTACTAATGATACTGCTTTCTGCCGTTAACAAAGATCCATCTTAACTGAGTTCTGCTGAGTTGAGCGGAAAAAAGCTAAATAGAAGCAGATTGATGGTCCAAAACAATATGTTATCATTCCACAACATACAGATGTTGAACATGCAGTTGTATCTCGTGACCAGAAGGGGCCGCCAATCTGCCAAGTTATCCAATGCTATGGAACGGCTCAAACTCACCAAGTTTGACTTCCGCGTTCTCTGTCAGCAGCACGTTCTGGCCCTTGATGTCCCTGTGGATGACCTTGTGGGCGTGGAGGTGGGCCAGTCCCTGGAGACAGGACGCAAATCACAAACCCGCCCAGAGGCCCCCGGCATACTAACAAATGCGTGACCTTGTAGGAAAGCAACTGTTTTTACCACTACATTTAAACAATTTCATGATGACTATATAGCAGTAGGTAATATACCTACAGTATATTTTATTAACTTGGAGTGTCAGTATGTCTCTCTCTGCTTGTTGCTTTATCTATTGGTTTTGGTACTGGCCCTTGCCAAGGCCACGTTACCAAGGCAACTACCCTAGTGGATTGTTGTGTATGGCGGTTTCATATATTTTGTTGGACTGAACTAACAGCATATAGACGCAGACAGATTCAGGCGATATGCAAAATGCGGGAAGCACGCCTGGGCCTTAATGCTTCATCTGGCCGGGTCGTGCGGCTTCTCACCCGGAGGATCTCCCTGCAGATGTAAGCGATCCAGTCCTCCTTCAGAGAGCTGCCCTTGGTGTTCTTCACCAGGTCGGTCACTGAGCCCGCGCCGCAGAACTCCATCACCAGCTGCGACACAAACACGAAGACACGCCGTGAGCAAACTCACGGCCAGCGCTCAGCCACAGCCACATCAGGCCAGGGTCGGAGGCGCTCAGACGGACCCAGAGCTGGTCGTCGTGTCCCGGAGGACTCTTCTTGACGAAGGCACCATAGTAGGTGGCTATGTTCCGGTGGTGGCTGTATTTCTTCAGCATGTTGATCTCAGCTTTGATCTCCTCCTCTTCCTCCTCCGTAACGTCCATCACCTTGATGGCAGCCAGTTGACCCGTCTTCACGTGACGGCCCTGGTTCCAACAAATGTGATAATTTAATCCATCCATCACCTTAACCGCTTATCCATTAATCAATCATTTGTATTATGTATTCATGGTCCAGGCAGGAAAAACATTATTTGTCTTTCATTCCACCTGCAGCTACACATTACATTTGACGACTACAGTAGCTTACAGTATATACATGTATAGTTAGGCGCGAGGGAGTTAACACTTATAGGGCACTCATTGAAATACTTGAAAATCAAAATGTCAACCCTAAATAAATAAATAAATAAATAAATAAA